>JAHFWG010000635.1:15560-65892 GCA_020233015.1 Callinectes sapidus | reverse complement strand
CGACGTGTACTATATACGTCGTCGGCATTCATGGAGGGTAACCCCCCCCCGACGTGTATATACGTTTTCGGCACAGTACGGGCTAATTGAAAAAGGGGTCTCAGAGATGTAGCTTCCTAGTTTGTTTACTTCATTTTGGCTCCCGGCCGGAGTTAATTGTTTCTCACCATCCATTATAGCAGTGTTCTCTTAATGTTCTGATTCACTTTTGGAGACAGGACACTCTAAGAATAGCCCCCCTCTCTCTCCCCTGTGTGTGTTTCAAGAGCTGTTTGTATATAACAAGTCTTCCATTATTGTTTGTATGTAACAAGGACATCTACTATGCAAGGGTGCTTCTTCCTTTTTTCTTGATGTTGGCAAGGTGGTATTGGCTGGTCAAGAAAGTGAGAAGGCATGCCGCATCAAACCAACAACTTGACCAGTCACTCTCCACATTGCCCTCATCATCGCCTCTGTTCAAATTCACATCTACCCCTCCTGGAAGTTGGAAGCAGGATGTGACAGTGTCTGGATCTTTTTTACTCTTGTTTTGCATAATAAAACTCCTGGGAGGAAGTGATTCTTTCTTTGTGCCACAGTTACTTATAAATAATTTATCTCAGTTATTAAAGTGATTTTTCCACATCTTCCTTCTCTTCCTATAATGAGCCTCTTAAATGTCCATCATGGTCATCCATCCCCAAGTCTGCTGCCATAAAAAATTCTATGAAGTTGATTTATTATGGAAACTTACATTCGAATTAATGGCATTTTGGTTCATTAAAATTTGTATTCTATTCATAACAAGTTATCAAAAAATTATGATGATCCCTTTTCATTTGTTACAGTAATTGCTAACAATTTCTCCTAAATCTTCAGTTAACATTCCCCAGCTCTCCTTATCTACACCTTCTTCTAACAAGGATGGCACTTTCATCACATCAAACTTTTTTGCAGATGTATACAACTGCTGGAGTAAGTTTCCCAACTCTCTGCTCTGATGCAAACCAGCTAAGCAAGGCGTGCTCCTCACGACTGCAAAGTAAATGTATATAATATTAGTCAGAATTTCCAGAGAATATACTAAAGAATGCAATTCAAACTTAAAGTAAGCTGTAAATATATAATAGATATATGTAATTCATATTCAATGGCAAACTTCTAAACATTACATTTATGATTTCTTGAATTCACTTCATTAAAGGACTCATGTCAACACAGGACAAAGTTTTATTTATAAATCATTCATTAAAGGTGGAGAAAGTCATCAGTCTGATAATACATAATAAAAAACGCATCAATGGTTGCATTTTGATTGCCTGTGGGAAATCATTAAAAAATTCCTTAGATCCAGAAAAAAAAAAAAAAATTGGGGGAAAGATCCTTAGATTTGTGTTCTTTACATATACAGCCATTGATCAGTTCTAATTAAACCTAACCTACTATGACCTATTGAAAACCCACCGATGCATTTTTAATCCTATTTGTTTTTTGTTTTTTTAAGTTTGCTGACCTCAGGAGAGGGGCCTAGGGTAAAAATTTAAGTGATTATAAATATAAAAAAAGTAAGTTGCTAAGGAACAAGTGTCTTAGAATAATGTATACTTCCTACTAGTGTACTCCTTTTTCGTGTCTATTAAACTGACAGCTTTCTCCAACAGTACCAATTATTCTAAATAATTTGTTTATACTATATATATGTAGTAATAATGGGAGACATTTTCATAAAGTAATAGAAAAGAAAGTAATATTACAAGCCTATGCCTAGATGACTGGAATGGGAGAAAGAGATAAAAGCATGCTCATGCTCATGTAAGATTTGAATTCATCACTTAATTTTAACATCTAGTTGTACCCTCGGTTTGAAAATCATACTATTTAAAATAGAGATGAGGCTTGATGTCAGTGCATTTTAAATTCAACCATGTCAATTAGGACACATACATTTATTTTTGTGTTAATTATCTTTTTATCATAAATCACAAGAGGTCAGGGAGTGAGCTATGAGTGGCACAGGGTGCATAGAAGGGATGGTAAGGGCCTAAAAAATGTATCCTCCCTTCCTCAACTATTTATGAGCAAAGCAAGCCCATGACAAACCAGTTACTGTTGTAAGCTTAAAGGAAAACACCTTTGAGGGGGTCTACACTGGATTTTTTTCATTATTATTATCATGTAGAAGGGGGAAAATAACCAAGGGTGGTAAAAATTGTGAGTTGCCAGTTCCCAAAGCACATATAAGCAACTAAAAGGGACCTCTTAGGATGGTACAGGATTTTTTTTGTCTTAGATTTTGAATTAATAATGTATGTAGTTTTGTGTGAAAGAGTTGTCTTTAGAGAGCAGGCTGTGACTCCCCTCTTGTGTTGTGAGACACAAAGGGTTCAGTGAGGTCACAGCTTGTTTCAATGGTAAATTCACAGCATTCCCCTGAACCAGTGCTAGGTTAACAGTGTCATCTAGGAGATAATATACCTACTGTTTAAGTAGTATTTATGAGGTGATGTGGACATAGCTGGTTTAGTCTTTTTCTGTACAAGAGGGTGATAGTACACTTCACCTTACAATTTTCACAATTTACAGAAAGTCTATTTTTCACTTGGATCATAGTTGGTTGTTCCTTTTCCACTGAGGATGTTTTGTAAGATACAGTACAGACTCCATTAGCACGAGCTATCATCGACAAGGAAAAATCAACTAATGTGAAATCTTCAGTTAGTGTAAGTAAGTACTGGTGTCTCTTTTTCCATACTTTTAAAGTTACTCCAAGCTGCCAAAATCAGCATTTAGGCTTCAGCTTTTGCAATAATAACAACAATAAAATAAATAACTTTAGGAAAACCACTTACATCTGTTTACATGTACATGATGTGTAATTTATAACAAAAATTGTGAATGAAATGAATGGCTGCAATACAAAAACTTTTGTCTTTCTAATGACATATTGTTAGGAATAAGCATCATGTATAAAATGACATCTATACCAGCTTTGGAGTTCCCTTTTGACAGCTGATAAGTGGTTGGTCCAAAGGGTGTGTTCTACAGGACATTTCCCTATTAGTCCTCCCCTCCATCCCCTTTGCCTGGGACAGTCAATTAGAGACACTAGATATAATTCATTAAGACACTAAGTTTTAAATAGACAAGAAGAGAGATGCCACAAAGCCTTATGAAAGATGTTTAACAACAATGTCCCCCCATCCCCAAGGGTGTTATTTTCAGTCATTATCATAAAAAAACAATGAAAAAACATGTGAAAACACTAGACAACAGCAGAATCTTATGTTAGTGGGATTACTCCCATGATGGTAAACAGCACACTGACCAAGGAAATCTCTCATATACTTTGACTGGTCAAGCACAGCCTACATGACTCATTACGGCACTTGTTGTTGGTCCAGGAAGCAGGAGGCACTTAGTGAACTGTATTATTGAGAATGCAAGGGTTGGATACATCCATCGCAGTAAAATCGTAAAATGTATGACACTAAATAGAATTTTTAAACTTTTTGACTGGTTGCACAGTTGATTCTGGCTTCTCTCTCAAGGACTTAACGCAATTTTCATACAGATATCCCCCTCACACTTCAAAATTCAATCTCATTGACCACTATTTTCAATGGTAACCAAAAGTTTTACACCTCAGGCATCTGACCATACCAAGCGGGAGAAATCACCACCTACAGAATGAGCATTTATTACCTTTTGCTGACCTTTATGCTTTTTTCCTTGTTTCAACAGGTAGTGGATGGATGTAACTTGGTTGTGGTGTGCATAACTTGATTTTGAGAAAAGTGGCACTTGACCAACTAACAGCCTCAAATGATTATTTTTTTGTGATTATATGTTAGTTAACAGACACTTCAATAAAAGGTTAGAAAGTTTCCATATTTAGTGTTCTATGTTTAAAACATCTTTTCAGTTCACACAGTACTTTTGGTTCTTACTTTGCTATGCATTTTAATTGTTTCAACTCTTCTACCTACTCATACAATTAATAATAGCAGCATTGCAGAAAGATGGTAATGAAAAACTTGGGTTGGGTCAGGGATACTCTTTACTCTAACGTTTCGACAAAATGTCTTCTTCAGAGAATGAGTGACAGACATGGAGAGAACAGCTGCTTATATTCACTTCTTGTGGATCACCTGTGCAGAAATCTGCCAGGGGAGTGCACTGATTGGTCCATTAGCGTGAGTTTGGCTGCCGAACAAGATAGGCTTACAAAGCCCTCTCTGGTTGGTGATGAGGGAGGTAGTAATGTATGCAGCCTCCCCCAGCCTCCTCTTCCTTTTAGAGTATCCCTGACCCAACCCAAGTTTTTCCTTACCATCTTTACACTCATTTGTCTTACTACTACTCAATAGCAGCATGAAAACTATCTTTATTCAAAAGAAATAAGAAAAGCAGGTACTCTTCATTTGCTCTTTATCCCTTTATCATAATAATAATTATTAACTACTATTATCATTATTACCATTATTATATTGTAGAATAAAGAATCCAATAAAATTCTTACCTGGGGCTGAACTCTTATGACATGTGTCTATGTATCCATCATCTGTCACACATGGAGAGAAGATATTGGGAAAGGGTGCAGTTGTCTTGAGAGAATCTTCAACACCAGCTACAAATCGCAGGTTTGGAGGTTTAGATGAGTTTTGCAGGAAGTCACCATAAAGCTGAGCAGCATTTGCACAGGATTTCATACTAGCATATTTAGGGCCAGCTCTGAAATTTAATTAAGCTTACAACCCAAGTACCATTATCTGACATTATGTTTGTAGCATTCTACTAAATATGTGTATTGTTAACTTTATAACTGGAAAAGGAATTTTAAATACACTGATGCAAACATAAGGCTTCAGATCAGTGGAAATATAATTGAGAATCAAAAAAAGTATTCCTTTGATACATATAAGATGAACTGATAAACTCCACTTCAAAAATATATTTAAAAGTTCTTGGAAGGCTGTTCCAGAACCGAAATGCTCAAAGTCCTAAGCAATTTTCCACATAGGAAATAATGTGAATAATTTTAATCAGTTCCAGGACCCCAGATGCCTACCTACAGTACCTGCAAAAAATATGCAGAAAAAGGCAAAAAAAGAGGAAAATACTTTACTCCAATACTTTAGTACTTTCTATGACCACCATGGGCCTTCAGAATAGCTTTGATATGCTTTGGCATAGAATCAGGCAGTCTTTTACAATAATCTATATCAATGTCATGCACCCAGATGTTTCTGAGTGCCTCAACTAGCTGGCTGGGTGTAGAAGTGTCCCTTTCCTGGAGTTTCATCTTCATGCTTGCCCAGAGTTCCTCAATAGGATTAAGGTCCGGTGAGTTGCCAGGCCATTCCAGGACATCTATCTTCTTATCCTCAAGCCATTTCATTACTTTCTTGGCCTTATGGCAGGGAGCATTGTCTTGCATGAACAAGCTGCAGTCACCAATTTAGTAAAAATCCAGCATGTGGCTCTGAAGGACTTCAACATAGCGGTCTCCATTCATGGTGGCATTCTTGGGAAGGAAATAAATTCCTCCCCGCCCCATTTCACCACTAAAAGAACCCCAAATCATGACTGAAGGTGGATGTTTGACAGTCAAATGCAGGTACCGGGGCTCACGGGGGCTCATGCAGAGGAGATAGATGCCTCAGCTTGCCATGCCTCACTGTACCACACTGAAATGTGGATTCATCACTCCACATGACCTTTCTCCAGTCCTCAATGGTGAAATCCTTATATTTCTTTGCAAATTTGAGGCGAGCAACACGCATCTTGCGAGTCAGTAGGGGGTTTGGAGGTTGGAGAGTGGAGATGCTGCTTCAGGTCCTTCTGACAGCGGTGTTGGATGGTGTGTTCCGCTACATTATCAAGGATGGAAGAGTAGGCTTGTTTGAGTTGTCCTGCTGTTGTCTAGGAATTTTTCAAGACAGCTCTCTTAATCTACTTGTCTGTCATAGGCGTAGTCTTCCTGGGACGCCCTGGGACTGATTTTCGTGGTGGAACATCATTTCAAGGAAGACCCTTGGCTCGTGAAATGAGACTGTAAACAACTGTTTTCCCTTTCCCTGTCCTCCTACAAATTTCTTTCACTGATATGTTTTCTTCATGATAGGCAAGAATACGTGCTTTTTCTTGATCAGTGAGGTTCTTGGGACCCATCTTAGGTGTCTCCGTGAGGGTTGGAATGGGGAAATGCAGGGTAGGAGAAAAGGCTGAAATTTCTTCTTCTGGCAACTTTCAATCATTATCCGTCTGTGTCGCAGTCTCAAGGAGTGATGGTGGGAAACAGGGCTGGGAGGCTTGCAAGTCATTGACATTAGTTGCCAAGTACTACTATAATGAGATCTGAGTCTGCCACTTGCTTGAGGTAGCTCATATCATGGAGGGTAACTTGTGGGTCACAGACCGTGCATTTTCCACATACTTTTTGCGGGTACTGTATTAATTTCTCTTTGTTATTTTCTACGAATGGTTAAACAGTAAATAAGACAAAGAAAATAAAACAATGCACAAAATATAGCACAGAAAAAGCAAATTCAATAAAACTTGATATAAATCATCCAACTTTTTTTATGTTGAGCTTTTAGAGCACACAAATGGTGGTGAGGGAGAGAAAGGGAGGATGGAAATTATTGCTTGGAAGGATAGTCCGTGCATTTATGATGTAATGCACATACATTTGCTCTAATCAAGTTGTTACAAAAAAGGGGAAACTTTAAGAGTGTGTGTGTGTGTGTATTTAACTAGTTGTATTTACCTAGTTGTATTGTACAGGGTTTGAGCGGGACTCATAGTATCCTGTCTCCATGTCTCCACTCATCTAATTTTTCTTTAAATTTATGCACAATATGTGCTGTAACAACCTTATTATTCAATGCATTCCACTTCTCCACCATTCTGTGGGGAAAACTGTATTTTCCAATATCCTTCACACACTACCTCTTCCTTATCTTCTTTACATAACCTCTTGTCCTTCTATCTTCTGTCACCAGCACCAAGTCTTCCTTGTCAATCTTTTCAATGCCATTGACTATTTTGTACATTGTTATTAGGTCCCCTCGTTCTCTTCTATCTTGTAAGGTTGGTAGTCCCATTTCCTTCAGTCGTTCTTCATATGTTAGGTCCCTTAATTCCGGTACCATCTTCGTAGCAATCTTCTGTATCCTTTCTGTTCTTCTTATATCCTTTTTAGAGCTTGGAGACCATACCACTGCTGCATATTCCAGCTTTGGTTGTATCATGGTTGTGATGATTTTTTTCATCATATCTTTGTCTATGTAATGAAATGCCACTCTTATATTGGTCAGCATTTTATATGATAATCCAAACATCTTATTTATGTGTTTTTCAGGGCTCAGATTTACCTGTATAATTACTCCCAAATCTTTTTCCTCTTTAGTCTTTATTATTTGTTCCTCTCCCATCACATAGTTCCATACCGGTCTTCTTTTGCTCTTTCCTAGTTCCATTATGTGACATTTCTTGGCATTAAACTCCAATTTCCACTTCTTACTCAACTCAAAGATTTTGTTTATATCTTCCTGTAACAGCAGACAGTCCTCCCTGGATTTAATAACTCTTAGCAGCTTTGCATCATCAGCAAATAAATTGATATAACTATTTAACCCAATGTGCATATCATTTACATAAATCTGGAACATAATGGGGGCTAACACTGACCCTTGTGGCACTCCGCTTGTAACTTTAGCCCAAATTGAGTATGTATCTCTGATCATAATTCTCATCTCCCTGTCCTTCAAATAATCCCTTGTCCATTCTAGTAAATTTCCTCGTAGTCCTCCTATGTTCTCTAGTTTCCAAAGTAGTGTTCCATGAGGGACTTTATCAAAAGCCTTCTTTATATCCAGGTATACTGTGTCCACCAATCCGTCTCCATTATCCAATCCTGCAATAACTCTTGAGTAGAAGCTTAATAAGTTTGATACACATGACCGTCCTGTCCTGAACCCAAACTGTCTGACTTGTTTCTCTTCTAGATACTTAACCCATTTTTTCCTTGATAGTTAATTCACAAAACTTCCCCAAAACACTTGTAAGTGACACTGGTCTGTAGTTTAGTGGTTCAGTTGCCTTTTCTCCTTTAAATATTGGTATTACGTTGGCTCTCTTCCATTCTATTGGAACTTTCCCTTCATTTATTGAACTTGTAATTATTTCCCAAATTGGTTCCAGTAATTGCTCTTTACATTCTTTTAACACCCAGCTTGATACACCATCTGGTCACATCGCTTTTCTGACATCCAACTTATCCAATAATCTTCCAATCTCCTCCTTGTGCACTGTGATTTCCTGTAATCCTTGGCAATGCAATGTCCTATTTGGTTCTGTAAAATCATCTTCTGCAGTGAACACTGTTACAAAGCTCTCATTCATTACTTCACACATTTCCTCCTCTGTTTGTTATGTCTTCCCTCCTTTAGTTATTTTTTCTATTGTTTCCTTGTTCTTCGTTTTGTCATTTATAAACTTGTAGAAAAGTTTGGGCTTGTCTTTGCTTTTATTCACCACATCTTTCTCAAAGTTTTTTTCTTCCTCTCTCCTTATTATAATATATTAATTCCTCGCATCCCTATACTGCCGTCTGTTAATGTCATTTCTCTGTTTTATGAGTTTCTTCCAAGCTTTATCTTTTTCCTTTTTTTGCTTTTATGCATCTAGCATTATACCATGCATGTATCTTCTTCTTAACTCTATATAAAGGCACATAATTCTTAACTCCTTCATTATATTTCCGTTCTACTGTGTCTCTCACTAAGTTTTCCTTCTCCTTAATTATCTGTACCACTATGTCTTTCGTTTTGTCCTGTATTTGTTTCTTTATTACTTCGGCAAAACTAATGTTTTCTTCCTCCCTTTCTTTTTTCCGTGCGTTTTTCCATTCATTGAACTTGGTTTCGCTGCATGCTTTCTCGATTTTTTCAGAGTCATCCTTCACTTTTTCCTTTAGGTCTTTCAGTTGTGACTCGCAGGTTCCACATTTTTCCTTGAGAATGTCATTTTCTTGTTTCATGCTTCCTAGTTCCTTCTGAAGCTCTTTCTTTACTTCTAGTGTGAGTTCATACTTCTGAAATTTTATTTTCATTTCCTTATTTTCCTTCTCTAGGGTGTCACACTTCCCCATGATGCCTTCTAACACTTCCTTCATAAACCTCATCTCCCTTTCCATGTTTTCTAGTCTCCTCATCATACCCCTGTTCTTACTATTAAATCCAGAAAAATCTGCAGTCCCATTTGTGTCACCAATCCTCCTCAGTCCTAATGGAGTCTCCAATACATTCGGCACGTTTACATAACTTCAGCTACAAGCCAGAATTGCCTCCTGTTCACTTTCCATGTCGGTTTTTTTCCTTTCCTAATCTAGCTTGTTTTGGAGACAAGACACTAACACTTAGCCTGCTCTCTCCCCTGTACATACAAACTAGGCTCCTCCAGTAGTAGGTGCCTTGTAGCTGATGCCTTTGCGAATTCAGGAGAACACGTTCACTCAACACGAGAGTCAGTGTGTGTGTGAATGAGTGTGTGTGTGTGTGTGTGTGTGTGTATATTTACCTAGTTGTATTATACAGGGCTCATATTGTCCTGTCTCCATATCTATATATATCCAACATTTCCTTAAATTTCTGCACACTTGCTGCTGTAACAATCTCTTCACTTAATCCATTCCAGACAACCACCGTTCTATGCGGAAAGCTGTACTTTTTAGTGTCTCTCAAACATTGTCTTTTTCTGATCCTCTTTGAATGCCCTCTCATCCTTCCACCATCATCTTCCTTTAGTGCCACCAAATCCTGTTTGTCAATCTTGTCAATGCGGTTCACTATTTTATACATCGTTATTAGATCTCCTCTTTCTCGTCTGGCTTGTAAGGTAGGCAGTTCCATTTCCTTCAACCTCTCCTCATATGTAAAATCTTTCACCTCCGGTACCATCTTTGTGGCTGCCCTCTGGATCCTTTCTATCTTCGTTACATCTTTCTTTTTATTGGAGACCACACAAATGCTGCATACTCTAACCTGGGACGTATCATAGTGGCTATAATTTTTTCCATCATATCTTTATCCATATAATGGAATGCCACCCTGATATTCGTTAGCATTCTGTGTGTCGAGCCACATATCCCATTTATATGTCGTTTTGGGGTCAGGGAATCCTGTACAATCACTCCCAAATCCTTCTCTTCCCTGCTCTTCACTATCACTTCTTCTCCCATTTTATACTCCCATGTTGGTCTGGTCTTACTCTTTCCCATTTCCATCACATGACACTTCTTTGCATTAAATTCTAGTTTCACTTCACGACATTTAACTACGTCACTGGTAGCCAGCGAGATGCTCGTATTGCTGGGTCCACGTCAGTTCGCTGCTAGACTCCACACAGTCAACACCTACGCTTCGGCTCCCGCCTCGCCCACCTGTGTTCACCACCGCTCGCCCTTTGGCCAACCGGCTCTCTCCAAGGAGATTTGCCTGGTATGTCTCACCTCTGGGTCGCTATTACTTTTTAGCGTTATGGTGCAGACACATATATGATCCAAGGACATATATGCTAGCTTTTTATGTGTGTGTGACTTGGTTTCTCGTTTTCTAGAGATCGTCATGTCGGACCGAGCTAAGTCACTGGGGTCGCCACAGCGCTCCTCCTCCTCCTCCTGCTCTTCCTCAGACGGGAAACGACGTGAGGACTTTCCAGGCAGTGACGCCAAGCGGAGGAAGCCTTCCAAGGAAGGTGACAGTACCTTGTCCAAGACCGCCTGCCTGCCTCCCCTGCCGACGGCCGGTCCGAGTGAGATAAACGAACCCACTGCGTCACAGCCTGTTACCGCTGACTGGGGCCATCTGACTTCCCTACTTAGTGGCCTTATCGAGAAATTGGACAAGCCGGCAGCTACTCCTGGGTTGTCAGGCTCTTGTGATGGCTTTAGTGGTTTCCACGACATGTCCCTTTCCGAGGACGAGGATGGGGAAGTTTCTGAGTGCCCGCCATTGCCCGACCCCCTTGATGAGCTGGACACGCTTACCGCCCCAGTAGTGCAGCCACCCAGTGATCCTGCGTCTGACTTGGCCTTCCAGAGAGCTCTTGACGAGTTTGCAGGCCACTTCCAAGGGGAGGAAAAGACTGGTGAGCCTTTATCTGAGCGCCTGGCTTCCATCTTTAACGCAAGCCTGAGGCGCCGACCTTCATCTGACTGTGTCAAACTGACGTGTGACAAGATACGGCTCCCTAGTAATGTTCCTAATTTGAAAGTGCCTGTGACCAATTCGGCCATCACCAAGGCCATGAGTGTTGGCGGCAAGTTAGTTGACACCCGTCTTGCCCTCACTAATGGTTTACTTACTAAAGCTTTGGTTCCCATTGCACACTGCCTCAGTGACATCGGTGAAAAGAAAATACAGCCCGTCACCTCCTACCTTGACGGTTTGAACAACAGCCTCAGGCTCCTTACTTCAGCCATCAACTACATCAATCAGCTGAGGAAAGAGGTGGCACGGATCCATGTGAATGACTCTGCTTTGGAAGAACTCTGTAAATGGGAGTGCGAGGTGGGGAAGGATGACTTGTTCCCTTTTGATGTCGTGAAAAAGTGTGAGGACATTCACAAGTCAAGGAAATTAGGCCGGCCCTCTTTTCGTCCTCACAAGACCCCTGGTAGATGGTTCGTTTCACCTCGGCACTCTTCTCGGCGCTCTCTCCGCCCTTCCTACCCACAATACCACCACCAACAGTCACGTCCACGACCCCAGTCGAGGCCTTTTTTAGGTCAGCGACCTCCCCAGGGGAAGGGGATGCCAATGCAGAAGACTCCCCTGTGAGCACTCCATCGGTAGGTCCATTATCACTTTCTTTGGTTAACACTCCTGACAATTTTTGTGGGGGTAAGATTTTTCTTGCAAGGTCGCAGTGGTGCCTTTATTCAACAGATCAATGGATCCATGATGTGGTACATGGGAAACTTCTAGTTTTTACAAGTGCTCCCTCACAGAGACACCCCCCGGCCCCTCTCAACTTGTCTGTTACTGACCATGCTGCCGTGGACTTTGCCATAGAATACTTCTTAAATCACAAAATAGTTGAATTATGTGCTCCAGGGGATCAGGGTTTCGTCTCTAACGTGTTCCCTAGAATCCCTACCGTCAAAAGAGACGGCACAGCTAGGATTATTCTGAACCTGAAAGAACTTAATGCCTATGTTGAACACGTTCACTTTAAATTGGACACTCTCAGGGATGTTTTACCTCTTATCCATCCCAACTGTTTCTTCATGACGATTGACTTGAAAGACGCTTATTTTTCAGTTTACGTTAGACCAGGGGACAGGCACTGGTTTCAATTCATCTGGCGTCACCTTAAGTATCGCTTCACTTGTCTTCCGCAGGGCCTAACTTCGGCACCTCGTATATTCACTAGGCTGTTGAAACCTGTCCTCTCCCACCTTCGTAAGCTGGGAATCACTGTCTCCTGCTATTTAGAAGATTGTATTTTCATTGCTGACTCTGCTGATGCCTTAAGGGATAATGTGCCTTATGCCCTCCACCTTTTTGACTCATTAGGTCTCACTGTGAATCTTACGAAATCCTCTTTAACACCTACTCAAGAGGTAGAATTCCTTGGGGTGATTCTGAACTCAGTTGCTATGACCACCACTTTAACATCCCGGAAGAAAGAGCGCATTAGGGCTCAGGGATTACGGCTCCTGAATAAGGTGGTCTCCTTAGATGAGCTCTCCACTTTCATTGGTATGGCTGTAGCTTCTGACCCTGCGGTAGAATTGGCCCCACTACAATATAAGTATCTGGAAATAGTGCGTAACAGAGAGCTCACACACCACCGGGGGAATTATTCTGCTCCGGTTGTTTTAGATAGTCATGCTCGGGATCTAGTTTCCTGGTGGGTTCATAACGTTGACTCTCAGGTTAAATCCCTGCGTTCCTGTTCCCCTGAACTAGAAATGTTTTGCGATGCCTCCTTGACCGGTTGGGGTGCTGTCGTGGGAGGTGCCAGGACTAGTGGCCACTGGGCCCATGACGAATTGAACCATATTAACTGTTTGGAATTAAAAGCCATTCTCTTGGGTCTTCAATCCCTCTGTAAGGATAGCCATGACATTCATATTCGTGTCCGCTCTGACAACAGTACTGCAATTGCCTGCTTAGATCGTCGCGGCAGTATGAAACTCAATCTTAACACCTTAGTGGAACAGATTTTTGCCTGGGCTGAGTCGAGGGGGATCATCCTCTCTACACAACACATTCAGGGTTTCTTAACCCCTAAATGACGGGGTGCTCAGTGAGGTTTCTGCCCCATTTTCCGGGTAATATACAGTACCTCTTAAATGTTACAGAACTATTCCAGTTTTATAGATCTATGCCTCCTTTTGATGCTGATTGCAGTGATGTGTTTGTTAGCACACAGTGACATCTGAGAGTCAAGTTATAGCGTGTCAAATAATTATGTGGGCGGGGCTTGATGTGAGGCTCTGGGTAGAAAGGTACCCCCAGGCGCTTGGTCTCTCTCTCCCTCGCTCGCTCGCTCTCTCTCTCTCTCTCTCTCTCTCTCTCTCTCTCTCATGAATGTATCTTTCTTTGCCTGTTTTTTTTTATCAGAGCTAAATAACATAATTGTATTATTATTTTTTCCATATTTATTACCATTACTATTATTATAAATAAAAAAGACGGCAAGTGCAATAATTTGACAACTTTGCTTGGTGACTTGGTCAAGGCAAGCAATTCAGTCACGCTCCATGCGTCACTCACAGCGGCCACACCATGTCCAGCGACACTCTGGGACACATTGCTCGCGGCCAATATGTCCAATGGCATTCACCAGACTATGATGAGGCTGCATCCACTGCTGCCCTCATAATTTCTTCTCCATCTTCATCCTCATCAGAAGTACTCTCTTCACTCTCTTCTGACTCCATACTCCACTCACTATCATCAATATCTTCTAAATCACTCCCTAATAAATCACTGATATCAGCAGCCTAATTCATCATCTCAGCTGGAGTGGTCTTTCTACCCGACGCGTACTTGGGAGCTGCCAGATGTCACCTCGATGGCAGGGAAATTTGGTCTGGTGTGTAGCAGAAGGATCCTGATAACTCCTCCCACACTGAGAAGTGTTGCCATATGACTAGTCAATCATTTAGGGAGAAAAAGTCCGCGCCTGATTTGAAACGGCGCGCGGGAAAAATGCTGATTACATGAACGATCACCGCGCGACGAGACAGTGCGGGCCGCACTTACATGAACGATCACCGTCATTTAAGGGTTAAATACTGATGCTGACACAGAATCTCGTGCAAGGAACTTAGATTCCGAATGGATGTTGCTCCCTAACATTTTCCAGCGACTATGTCAGCTCTTTTTCACACCTGAGATTGATCTCTTTGCCACTCGCATTAATACCCAATTATCTGCTTATGTTTCCTGGAAGCCCGACCCCTCTGCTATACATATTAATGCTTTCACACTGACTTGGTCCAATCTGCACTTGTATGCTTTTCCCCCTTTCAGTGTTATCTCCCGTGTTCTGCGAAAAGTTCGGGAAGACGAGGCTACAGTTTTGATGGTTCTCCCCCTATGGCCCACGCAGGTCTGGTTCCCGACGGCCCTCCGCTTATTAACGGCGCCTCCTGTGCTCCTCCCTCAGCATCCACTAGTGCTTCCACAAAACCCGACCCTCGTTCACCCTCATGCTCAGTCTTCACAGCGATGAGATTGTCGGGGAATCCTTCACTAGTCGAGGCCTTTCGCAGGACGTTGCCTGCTTTTTACTTAAATCCTGGAGAGCGAGCACGAGGCTTCAGTATGGGCCGCATATCAAGAACTGGTTGTCTTTTTGCAAGTGCAGGGAAGCTAATCCATTTCAGCCATCTGTAACTCTCTTGTTAGATTATCTTTTCTCAGAATTTCAGAAGGAAACGGGACGCACATACAGTTCAATGAACACAATCCGGTCTGCGATTTCAGCAGTGGCTGACATTAATGGTCAGCCTGCAGGCCAGCATCCTTTAGTGGTCAGATTTATGAAAGCAGTCTTTCAGGAGAGACCTTCTTTCCCTCGCTCTCATACCACCTGGGATCCTCATTTAGTCTTGGATTACATAATAGCTCTTGGGCGTGACGAAGATTTGACGCTCATTCAGTTGTCTAGGAAATTAGCAATTCTCATGCTTCTGCTATCGGGTCAACGTGGTCAGACTTTGCATTTTTTAGATATCAGAAATATGACTGTGTCTGATCTCAGCATTTCTTTCCGTTTGGGGGATCCATTAAAAACTTCTAGACCAGGTGCTCATATGTCTGAATTAGTGTTTGTGGCATACCCCACTGACAGGAGGTTGTGTGTCGTCACCTCGGTCTTCTGTTATCTTGCACGTACTGCTTCTTTGCGAGGGTCTATCACTGGCTTCTTCCTTACCACGAAGCCTCCGGTCAGGGTTGCCTCACGGGACACTTTGCGTCGTTGGACGAAAGATATTATGTGTGCCGCTGGCATTGATCTTACCGTTTTCTCGCCTCATTCCACCAGGTCGGCCTCCACCAGTAAGGCTGCCTTGAAGCTTCCTTTATCCACCATCCTCTCTACCGCTGGTTGGTCCAGGGAGTCGACCTTTACGAGATTTTACAAGAGGCCTATCCTCCAACCTGGGCTTTTTTCCAGGGCAGTCCTGTCCTAGTATCCGGATCCGTTTGCCATATGTTGCTGGCTGTTTCTCGTTTGTATGTTTATGTGTTTTTTCCTACATATGTTTATTCTTTCTGGGCTTAGTTGCATTATACTACTTTTTGTTCAATTTGTCTTGATATATTTTTGTATCACTTTTTACCTTACTCGTTTGAGTGATTCATTTTCGTTGGGTAATAGATGTGTTATTGCATTGTCTCCCCTTTTTTCATTATCCTTCTACTGCCTTGTTTTGGGTTTGAGGAACCATTCTAAAGCTCTCGCTGGCTACCGGTGACGCAGTTAAATGTCGTGAAGTGAAATCGTAGATTAAACGAATACTTACCAAGTGTGACGTTTGATCGTGATTTCACGAACATTTAGCTGCGTCACTGAGGTAGTAAGCGCCCTCCCTGTCCCTCCCTTTCCTTTGGCGTTCTTCTGGTTGTAGTTACCTAGTTGCCTCTCGAGGATTCTTTCTGGCTGCTTCCTCAAACCTGTGTTTTCTGAAGACTGACGTGGACCCAGCAATACGAGCATCTCGCTTACTACCTCAGTGACGCAGCTAAATGTTCGTGAAATCACGATCAAACGTCACACTTGGTAAGTATTCGTTTAATCTACGATTTCCATCTCTTGCTCCACTCATGTATCTTGTCAATATCTCTCTGTAGCTCCATACAGTCTGCTTGGCTCTTTATAACTCTTAACAATTTAGCATCATCAGCAAACAGATTTATATAACTGTTTAAGCCTTCTTGCATGTCATTTATGTATATCTGGAACATAATGGGTGCTAACACCGACCCTTGTGGTACTCCACTTGTGACACCACTCCAGCTTGAATAGTTGTCTCTGATTACTGTCCTCATTTCTTTATCCTTTGGATAGTCTCCCATCCATTTTAATAGTCTCCCTTTCAGGCCTCCTATATGTTCCAATTTCCAAAGTAGCCTTTTGTGTGGAATTTTATCAAATGCCTTTTTGATGTCTAAGTACACACCATCCACCCACCCATCTCTATTATCAACTACATCTATTATTCTTGTGTAAAAACTGAGTAGATTTGTAACACATGACCTTCCTGGTTGTTGTTACAATTTCATTTTCTTCCAGATATTTCACCCACTGCCCATTTATCATTACTTCACACATCTTGCTCACAACACTAGTTAGAGATACTGGTCTATAGTTAAGTGGCTCAGTCTTCTTTCCTCCCATGCATATTGGTATTATGTTAGCTCTTTTCCACTCTCTTGGTACTTTTCCTTCTTTCAGTGAGCTGTTAATCACATTCCAAATTGGTTCCACCAATTGTTCTCTACATTCCTTTAAAGCCCAATTTGACACCCCATTGGGTCCCATTGCTTTTCTGGCATCCAGGTTCTCTAACAATTTATCAATTTCTTGCCTTTGCACTGAAACTTCCTGCATCCCCTTCTGCTATGCTTCACTGTATGGCTCTGTAAAGTCCATTTCTACACTGAACACAGACCTGAAACTCTCATTCATGAGTTCACTCATCTCTTCCGCTGTTTTATATACCCTTCCTTCCTTTGTTAACTTGTCAATGGTCTCCTTGCTTGTCATTTTGCCATTGATATATCTAAAAAATAGCTTGGGTTCTTTTTCACATTTTTCCACTACATCCTTTTCAAATACACTCTCCTCTTCTCTTCTTATTCTGATGTATTCATTTCTTGCTTCCTTATATTGCTCTCTGTGAATTTCATTTCTTTGTTTCTTTAGTTTCTTCCAAGCCTTATCCCTTATCTTTTTTGCCTCGGCACATCTGGCATTATACCAAACTTGTTTGCTCTTCCTTACTTTATATAATGGTACATACCTCTGTATACCTTCATTGTATTTCATCAAGAAAGCTTCATATTTCTCTTGTACTGTTTTACCTTCCATGAGTGCCTTCCAATTTATGCTCCCAAAAAATTTCCTTAATTCTGTAAAATTTCCCTTTGCATAATTAAACCTTCCATTTTTATGATCTTCCTCGTCTTTTGAAATCTCCCAATCTTTCATATTTATTTCGAGCACCACATGGTCGCTCCTACCCATTGGACTCAAGTACTTTATGTTCGGTCGGGGCTCCGGCTTTTTTGAGAACACCAGGTCTAGAAGCGATGGTACTTCCTGTCCCCGGTATCTTGTAGGTTCTTCCACCCATTGTTCCAATGTGTTAACCATAGCTAATTGTAGCATTTCTTCGCTCCATGGCTCTGCATTTCCATCTATTTCCATCTCTTCCCATCTAACATTCTTGCAATTAAAATCTCCCATTAGTAGAATTTTATTGTCCTTTCTTATCATACTGTCCAGGCACTCCAACACCTCTTTTTGCATTTCTTTGTGTTCCTCTCGTTTCCAAACGTTAGTCTTTGGTGGGACATATGTTAATATGATCCTCCACCTCTTCCCCCAGTTCCTGATTATTATACTTATGATCTCTGCCATACCATCTCCATATTGCACTTCTTCCACATATATATCTTCTCTAACCATAATCATTATTCCTCCTCCTCCTCTTCCTTTTCTATCTCTCCTCCAATTGTTATAACCCTCTTCCTTAAAGCTCAGATGAATTTCCTCTTTCAATTTTGTCTCAGTCAGACACAGAACATCTGGTTTGCTTTCCTTTAGATAATCTCTCAACTCTATCACACTTGATAGTATCCCATCAATGTTTGTATACATGACTCTCAAAGCCGAGACTCTTCCTCTTCCTGTGCTTCCACTGTCCGCTGCTGTGTTTCTATTGTCTCCCGGATATACCATTTTCTCAGCTTCATGTCTAATACCCTCCAATAAAATTTCTTCTTCTCGGTCTCTGTCCTCCTCTCGTTTTTTTTTTTTTGCCTCATCTCTCGGTTCCCTGTCTCGGTTTCCCTTTCTTCCATATTCATGTCTCTCTTTATCCAAATATTCTTGTATTTTGTATTATCAACCAGCTTTCCAGTTCTCGCTAGGATTTCCTCTACCATTGTTTGAGATCTCAGTTTCACTTTCAGTGGTCTTATTCCTTCTTGATTATATCTTCCAGTCCTGTGTACCTCTTCTACCTCTTTTTCCAGTCCCTGCTCCCTATCTTGGACTATCTCAATAATTTTCTTTGCCAGTTCCTTCTCTTCCCTCTCTCTTACAAATTTTACAGGGTTCTTCTTTTCTTGCAGCCCAAAAATAACCATGCATCTTTTCTTATCCACTGCATCCCTTACCAACTCATCCTTTTCCTTAATCACTTGAATTACTGTTGACTTTGTGTTTTCCTGTACTTGCCTCCTTATCACCTCTGCAAAGCTAACCTTCTCCTCCTCATGCTGCTTTTTCCAGGCATCTTTGATTTCCTCTAACTTAGTTTCAGTCACAGATGCTCCTTCCCTTTCTACACTACTTTGAAATTTTTCTTCCAATCCTTGTAATGCCTGTTCATAACTACCACACTTTGTCTTTAGCCTTTCATTTTCTGAACATGTTTCTCAACTCCTTATTTTCCTCTACCACTTCATCTTGCTTTAGAAGTATACCCGCGATCAACTCCCTCATGTTTCTCATTTCCCGCTCGACACCAATTACTCTCCTCATCGTTCCCTTCTCTTCTCTGAAGCCCAAGAAATCTCTGCCATCACTTTCCATTAGTTTTCTCAAACCCATTGGAGTCTTTATCATGCTAATCCCGGCTCCGATAGGTTTGTTTACATTCGGAGAGTTCCTATCATGGCCGCTAGAGGGCCCAGCCTGATACGGTTTTTCATCCATTTCTCTGTTGACTCTCTCTTCTAATGTCACTGTATGGAGACAGGACACACTTAAGCCCCCCTCTCACCCATGTATATACGTTACTAGGTCAAGGAGTTATCCTTCTCTATACTGTTTGGAAGCACTCTCCAGTAGACAGACGTCTGCACCTGTCGCCAGCCAGCCAGCGTGCGTGTGTGTGTGTGTGTGTGTGAGTATGTATTACCTAGTTGCATTTATCTAGTTGTATAGTACAGGGTTTGAGAAGGGCTCACACTGTCCTGTCTCCATATCTCCATATATCCAACATTTCCTTGAATTTATCAATTGTGGTTGCTGTAAGAACCTCTTCTTTTAATCTATTTCAAATATCCTATGTGAAAAAACTGTACTTTTAATGTTCTTCAAATACTGTCTCTTTTTATCTTCTCTGAGTGTCCTCTTATCTGTTTAGTTTCTTCTTTCATCATCACCAGGTCATGCCCATCCAGCTTTTCAATGCCATTTACTAACTTGTGTAGAGTTATTAGATCTCCTTTTTCCTTTCTATCTTGCAGAGTTGTAAGTCCCATTTCTTTTAACCTATTTTCATACATTAGATCTCTTAGATCTGGTACCATTTTTGTGGCTAGTCTTTGGATCCTTTCTAATTTTCTTATATCCTTTTTGATGTTTGGTGACCACACCACTGCTGCATATTCCAACCTCAGATGTATCATATTAGTTAGAATTTTCTCATTATATCCTTAACCATATAGTCAAAAGCCACCATAATTTTACTTCACCAAATCACTTCTTTCCTAGAGGGCACATTCCCATGAGATACACTGTGCCGCTACACACCACCAGTTGCTGAGTACCGTAATTATGGATTACAATCTATATTTATATCTAATGTGTATGAGTGCTTGTTTCATCTAATTCACTGCAAAAATTATATGTTGTTTTCATTCACATCTATAGTCTTTTAAGCTCTTAAAAGAATTTATCAGATCTGATATTCCAAATTCATGCAAATATACAATCCCTTATGATTCCTCATGTTTCATACTTAATTCACAATTATGAAGTGATGATTCAGTAAAAACATTTTGAACAAACAGAGCTGAGTGTTTCTCACGTCACATGACGTGCTTACGTTGGGTACGCCCAGAGGTTTCTCACGTCACATGACATTTTACAAATATACGGTTTTTGCGCTAATTATTTGCCTTGTATGGGCCGTAATTAGTTTCCTGGGAGTGTCTGGCATGTTTCCCTAGAAGGTGCGGGAATTCTGGGTATTCAGAGTACCCAGAATTCTCTGCAGAGCTGTCCAATCTGTCCTTACAGTCATGGCGGGTAGACGCAGCCGCTCCCTAGATACACGTACCATTCAATCCTTGCTTTCATGCGAAGATGATGGAGAATTTATTGATGTTAAGGGGGACTCTGATAGTGACGACCCCCTAGATGATAGTGATAAGGATAGGGATTATGTATTTGAGACAGGTTATTCTGAGAGCGAGGAAAGCAGTGATAATGAGCATGAGGGGCCCTCTGCCATCACCTTGCCACCTCCACACACTCTAGCTACTGCTGCCTCATCTCCTTCATCTACTTCATGGTTACAACCTTCCTTGAAATATGATGGAAGACAGTGTATGAAGCGCATCTAAAATGAAGGGAGAAGATGTGGCAACAGCGGGCGGGGAATTTCTAGTCTAGTACCGAGCACGGGGATTTAAAAATGGCGCGCTGATCCCTTTAAATGTTTTCGTTGTGTTTCTTGGCTCATTTGTGGTTGTTTGAGCTAAGAAAAAAAAAGTTGATTTTTTGTTACCTCTGGGGGTACCCTACATGTAAACTAATGTAACACTTAACGGGTTAAAGACTAATTAATCTAATTTGCAACTCACAACATTATCATTTGTAAACTGCTATTTTTTTTATCAAAGGTTTTTGCAGACGAAACATCATCACTCATAAATTCCTCTATTTAAACTCCTCTATTTCTTTTGATTGAATTTTTTTACAATCATCACTTTATAGCTATAAAGGCAAGGCAAGTATAGATCTAAAAAAACATTGGCACTGTCATTAACTTCTTCTATATTATGTATTTGCATCAAACTCATTTTCAAAAATTGTTTAACTGCAACTTATACTTAGTTTATTTATTGTACCAGGTTGATAATATGATTATCTCCCCTGAAAATTAGTTAAATTACTAACCTGTTCAATTTGGATGGTGGTAACCCTCTGACTGTGAGAAGCTCACTGACTGGATCAAGACAGTAAGTACATCCAGCACTCACAGAAACTAGAGAAGATTCATGTTCCTCATGCAGCCATTCTGCAAAGCTTTGACTTGACTTTATGCCAAGAGGCAAGGATAAACTTCCTCCAGCAACCTGTAATTGAAATGCATAAGTTAAGTTGAAATTTAAGTGCTTGAAGCATTCTTCTCTATCCTGGACAGTATGAGAACAAACAAAATTTAACCAAGATTTAAATTGCAAGCTTTGCAATTGGAAAAAGTGTATAAAATGTGACCTTCCATGCAAGAAACAAAGAGAAAGATCCAATTTGGAAGCATCAAGCATTCCTAGTCCATTGGTCAGTGAAGCAATATGATAAACACAGGTATAGCTGTTTTTTTAAGTAAAAACCTTTTCTGTGAATATACATATCAATATGTAATTACATATGCCTATCTTCCCCATCCTAGCATAGAAAAGTTACCTAATCCCTCCTTTAGAGATTGTTCTATGGTTACCCTCTCCCCAGCTAACCCCATGAGCATGTGCAGAGGCTAGCCACTGTGGCGGCTGTCCAGACCGGTTAGTCATTTGAACCGCAAAAAACAAGTAACTTATAGGAGAGGGAGGAAGGGAACCTTCTTCACATGATTACATATGGGTAGGTATATTCCCAAAAAAGGTTCTTACTTAAAAAAAAAAAACATTTTGTTGTTACAATAAAAATACCCATATATAATTACATATACCTGATTCCCATGTAGAGAAGGAAGGAAGTTATCTTACACCAAAAAACCATAGAACATAAACTCCAGAAAAAAAAGAAAAACACAAACAAACAAACCCACAAAGCTTACAAACAACAGTAACCTGAACTCCAAACAAAAATAACATGCATCAGGACCAACAAAGGGTCAATGCACCACTCTCAGAGCTGCAACTATCAGGCCCAGGGAGAAAGTATTCAGATGCTCATGAGTCACATCTCTGAGATAAAAAGATGCAAAGGTTGTCATGTACCTCCAGGTACCAGCCAAAAGTCTAACTTTTAACCTTACAGAACAAGGTACTAGTAGCAACTGCACAAACTCCATGAGAAGTTATTTTCATAAGGCAACATTTCCTGAGAAACATCATTATAGGCCTTCCTAATCACTTGGCAAATCCACATAGAGAGAATATGTGAGTATGTGAATGAAAATTGTGCCTGGACTCTAAAACAGTTACAAAACACTGCAAACAGGAAGAATGACAATCCTTAGTCCACCAAAGGTACTCACAAACAGCTCTCCTCTTTATCTTCAACAAACTGTAAGAGCAGGAATAGAAAACTCAACCAAGGATTCATCACCAGGACATTGCATTTTACCCAGAAAATCTGGAGCTAAGGAAAAAGAGATGGTCTTCCATCCTTTAAAAAGACACACCTCTGCTGAGGAATCATGACGTTCACTGACACGATGAGCCAAAACAAGGACCAGAAGAAACACTGTCTTGAGAGAAACATCCCTTGTAGAGGCCACCTGCAACAGTTCATAAGGAGCTCGCAACAGAGAGCGAAGTACTAAGGCTGGTAACCGAGGAGAATGAGGGGGAACCAAGACAGCAAAGGAACGGAAAAGAGCATTCAAACACTTATGCATGGTGAGATCCATGCCGAACAATAATCCCTAATTGCAGATACAAATAAGAGCTTAGTCTCCCACAGAAAAAGGAAAAAATCTGCCAACCTCACAATAGAGGCAGAGCATGGATCTAAATCCCTCAACCTACACCAATCACAGTAGACCCTCCACTTGGTCTGGTAGACTGCAGAAGAGGACTGCCTAAATGGTTGGGACAAGAATCTATCCATCCAGCATGAAAACCCTTGTGCTCTGAAGAGATGCTGGAGTCTCCATGTGTGAAGCCAAAGCATCTCCTGGGATTTGTGGAAGAGATGATGATGGGGCTAGTGAAGAAGGGGCCACCATAGAGGCTGTGCTTGAGGACTGTCCACTTCGAGGTCTAGAAGCAATGGAAACCAATCCACCTGGAGCTACAGAGGGGCTGCCAATGTCATCCGAACACACTGAGAATCCTAAACTCTCAATAGCACATGATGGATGAGGGTGAAGGGGGGAAAGGCATAAAGATTGAGGCCTTCCCAATAGAAGGAGAATGCATCTCATTTCCATGCTTCCTGATCCAGCGGAGGGGACACATGCAGAGGGAGACACTGAGTCAGCGCCATGGTAAAAAGACCCACCTGAGAAGATCCGCAAACCTGAAAGAGACCCCTGCACACCTCTGGATGTAGGGTCCACTCCAACCCTACACACTCCCAGCTGAGAACGTCTGCAATGGAATTGTGACATCTTGGAATGAACACAGAACACAAAGAGATGGAAAGGCTCTCACACAATAGAGAACTCTCCCTGCCACAACTGACAAGGACTCTGAACGGATATCCCCTGAATGCCTTAGATAAGCTATCACTGTGGAATTGTCAAACATTATGGAGACTACAGACCCCAAAAGAAACTGATGAAATGTTTGAAAGGCTAAAAAAAAATAGCCAAGAGCTCCAGCTGATTGATGTGGAGTCCTTGTTTCTCAGTAGTCCACACTCCTGATGCCAAGGAGCCTACCAAGTGTGCCTCCTACCCCTAACAGGATGCATCTGCAAACAGAGTCTGCTCTGGAGTAGTTCACATGAATGAAGCACCCTTCAGATTCTCTGGAGCCAGCTACTAAGTCAAATCCTCTAGACACTGGCAATTGGGAGCCACCCTCAACCAGTTTGGATCAGAAACAGCCTTCCACTGTCCTTTCAGACACTATTGAAGGGAACACACCTGCAGACAACCACCTGGCACAAACCTCTCCAAGGACACTAGATGACCCAGCAAAGACCTCCAAAGTGAAACTGGTGGAGGGAGCTTTATGCCAAAGGAAGTGCCAGGCCACCTCTTCAAGGCAGCTGACACATTCTGGAGATGTTAAAACTAGCATTTTTTGTGAATCTAAAACCATGCTGAGATACAGCTTCCTCTGTCTGAGGACCAGGTTGGACTAGTCCCAATTGATCTGAATCTCCGGCTGAGAATACAGAAGCAAAACCCTGGTGTTCTTGAGGCATGAAGCCCTTGAGGGAGCTGACACAAGCCAGTTGTCCAGATAGTGGAACGAAGTAATGCTGCAGTGATGAGCCCAAGCTGAAACAGAAGCCATCATCTTGGTAAAAACCTGAGTTGTGGAGGCAAGACTGAAGCACAGGGCTCAAAACTGGTAAACTCTCTCCTGCCACACAAACCTCAGGAACTTGCATTACCGAGGGTAAATAGGCATTTGAAAGTACACATCTTTCAGTATTCACTCCCCCTTGGTCATCGACTCCAAGACTGAGGACACTTTCCATTTGGAAGAGAGTCACTGCCAAAAAACTGTTGAGAACCAACAGATTGAAAATCAGCTTCCAGCCCCATCACTTTTGGAACAAGGAAGACTCGAGCATAGAAACCGGCCCAACAATCCTCCATGGCTTCAACAGTTCCTTTCTCAACCATCTCTGCCACAGCTAACCATACGCTACATGCCATTCTATTCCTATCTTGTAAGCAGTCAACTCCACAGGGGAAGTTGACAGAGGAGGGTCTTCAAGGAAAGAAAGAATGTAACCATAGTGTTTCACAACCCACTCCCCAACCTCTGGGGCCAGAGCAGAATCCTATAAGCCCCACCCTGATGTTGTCCATCAGGGCAGAACCTGAAAGTGCAACCCATTTTGTGCTAAATGAACATCAAAAGAAGGCGACACAACACTGAAACTGGCTACTGTGCTGGAAGCTGACGCTATAACACGATCTTGAGCTTGAGGGCGAGTGACATCTAGTGTGATGGCAGTGGTAAATCTTCACCTTTAGAAGATGGTGAAGCAAGCAAAGAAAGGCTGCTTGACGTGCTAAACGCAGGTCGAGACAGCTGTTCTGACGGTGGTGGTGGTGGTGAAGGGGAGGGTAGTGGTGGAGGGGAGGGTGGTGGTGTGGAGGGGAGGCTGGTGATAAGGTGGGCAGCAATAAGACAGCAGCGCTGGGTGACTCGTCTCTGCTAGCTTCCACTACTATTTCTCCTTTCTCCTTGGTTTGGAGTGTCTTGCTGCCTCTTTCTCTCTCTCTTAAGGTTGGCAAGCCTTGTCTTCATCGATTTTTGTGTATTACAAGCTGCTAAATGATCATCTGGCCGAGTGGTTTGATTTAACGAGAGCCAGCGTGTTCCAACAGGATGGTGCACCCTGCCACACTGCCAAATCGGTTAAAACCTGGCTTAACCCTTAAATGACGGTGATCGTTCATGTAAGCGCGGCCCGCACTGTCTCGTCGCGTGGTGATCGTTCATGTAATCAGCATTTTTCCCGCGCGCCGTTTCAAATCAGGCACGGACTTTTTCTCCCTAAATGATTGACTAGTCATATGGCAACACTTCTCAGTGAGGGAGGAGTTATCTGGATCCTCTTGCTACACACCAGACCAAATTTCCCTGCCATCGAGGTGACATCTGGCAGCTCCCATGTACGCGTCGGGTAGAAAGACCACTCTAGCTGAGATGAGGAATTAGGCTGCTGATATCAGTGATTTATTAGGGAGTGATTTAGAAGATATTGATGATAGTGAGTGGAGTATGGAGTCAGAAGAGAGTGAAGAGAGTACTTCTGATGAGGATGAAGATGGAGAAGAAATTATGAGGGCAGCAGTGGATGCACTCTCATCATAGTCTGGTGAATGCCATCGGACATACTGGCCGCGAGCAATGTGTCCCAGAGTGTCGCTGGACATGGTGTGGCTGCTGTGACGCATGGGGCGTGACTGAATGAAACATTGCTTGCCTTGACCAAGTCACCAAGCAAAGTTGTCAAATTATTGCACTTGCCATCTTTTTTATTTGTAATAATAGTAATGGTAATAAATATGGAAAAAATAATAATACAATTATGTTATTTAGCTCTGATAAAAAAAATACAGGCAAGGAAAGATACATTCATGAGAGAGAGAGAGAGAGAGAGAGAGAGAGAGAGAGAGAGAGACTGAGCGAGCGAGCGAGGGAGAGAGAGACCAAGCGCCCGGGGGTACCTTTCTACCCAGAGCCTCACATCAAGCCCCGCCCACATCATTATTTGACACGCTATAACTTGACTCTCAGATGTCACTGTGTGCTAACAAACACATCACTGCAATCAGCATCAAAAGGAGGCATAGATCTATAAAACTGGAATAGTTCTGTAACATTTAAGAGGTACTGTATATTACCCGGAAATGGAGCAGAAAACTCACTGAGCAGCCCGTCATTTAAGGGTTAAGTAAAAAAAAAAAAAAAAAAAAAATACTACACTTAACCCCAGCTATTGCAAGAAATTGGTCCCTTAACATCGCCGCAATACCTAAGAAAGCAATAGCCATTTTTAAGAAGTAATGGGAAAAAACAAAATTGGTCCTGACCCACCAGAGTGACAACATGATTTAACATATTGGCGCCTTGTTTTTCCCTCATCTCATCATAATTCATAGATATCCTTCACATTTTGAGAGTACAAAGTAAACACAGACATGAAATGCATAAAAAATAGATACAATTAATAAAAAAATAGGCATAACAAAAAACTTATTTACTTCGGTGTGAAACTCCCGAGTCCCGATGAAGACTAAACAAGCCTACCCCCGGGTCCCCTCCCCTCTCCCATGCATTGAATACAGAAACAGATCGCGAATTATTCCTCCCTTCCCCCTCCCTCCGTCCTTATCCTCTCCCATTCAATACGCAAACAGACTGAGTAGTCCACTTCCCCTCCCCCCACTCTCTCCTTCCTCCAGCCACTCACCATCCTCTCTCCCTCCTCCCCCCCCCCACTCTCTCTTTCTTATCGAGTAGAATATATTCTCACAACATCATTTGCAACAGGAATTATTTCAAGAAAAGTATAAATTATTGTACAAAACTGGAAATTATTGTATTATCGTAGTTTGCGCAAATGACAATGATATTTAACAATTCATTCTTCATTGGTTGTTTAAAGTGTTCAATATATATTCATTAGTAAATAAGTTTGCCAGTGATGAGAGAAGAAGCTGCATTGAATGGGGTGGTAGGTAGGAGGTAATCAGGGTTGGGGGCCGGAGTAACCAAGGCAACTAGGGGCCAGAGTAACTTGAAAGCCGTTCACAAGAGAGGTGTTCACAGCGGAGAAGTACAAGTGAGACCGGCCGACTGGCGGGAAGGCACATCGGCCACACCATGTTTTTATTTTTGTTCGAATTCAGAAGCTGCGTTTGGATTGTAGGTAAAAAATTGTTCGCAAATGTGTTCGGATTGGGAAGTGTTCGAGTCAAAGGATGTTCAAATCAAGAGGTATCACTGTATATATATATATATATATATATATATATATATATATATATATATATATATATATATATATATATACACACACACACAAGTACCTCTTGTTTTACGCTTATTTGTTTTATGTGTTTTCTAATTTATGTGGGCTCCAAAATACCCCCAAAATATATAATTTAGGTACGCTTCTTTTCACTTGTATGCGATATTTCGTTGAGTGGCCAACAGATGTCTCACGTGAGTTTGTTTATGCGACCCAAACAACAAGTTACACAATCACACTTGCTTACAATATATGTATGTTATGAATGCATATACACAGTTCATTGGCTTAACAGGCAGCTCCTCTCTAGTGATCTCTATTTTTACTGGCATCGTCATCATTTAAGCAGTGATCACACTGGCAATTGTTAACACA
Organism: Callinectes sapidus; assembly: GCA_020233015.1. Classification (NCBI taxonomy): domain Eukaryota; kingdom Metazoa; phylum Arthropoda; class Malacostraca; order Decapoda; family Portunidae; genus Callinectes; species Callinectes sapidus. Next base: position 37,431 of record JAHFWG010000635.1, on the reverse strand, counting down.
ATCAAGGAGTGTTTCCTGTCTCGCGTGGCAGGTCAAGTGAGGTGTGTGGGTCAGGTCACGCTCTCCCGCTCATATGCCACATTTAGGATGGGAGGGAGGCATACATAAAATATGCCTTTTTTTTTACTTCAACAGTGACATGGAACAAAAGTTGGAATTTGGTAATGAGCCAGTTGATATAGAAACATAAAGACACACAGAAACAGGAGTAAAGGAAATGAAGCATGGTTGGAGAATAAGGCAAGCCCATGATTTATGGTGAAGTAGCAACAGTGGGGGAATCTGGTGACACCCTCACCCTACACCTGAAACAGCTGATTCCAACCACACCATGATAATAATCAGTTGCCAATTAGACTAACAAAAACCATGGCCATATTTCTGTCATTTTGGAGTTAAGGAACACCTGCAGTTGTGCAGAACAAAGACAGTAAATTTTGCCCTGGTAACAACGTACTCAAATGAGGAAATGAACCGCCATGCAAGCCCCTTATATACCAGATCAGCAGTGATGGAATCCCTTACCATTAGCTAACCATGTGGGTTCCCTCCCCCATTAAATGGGTCATCTTATATACCGGTAATTGCTCAAAACCTAAATTTTTCCCTGAAAAATTAGGGGTCATTTTATACTCTGGGTTGCCTTATAGTCCAACATGTACAGTAGTTCATTTTACATCGTTTTCGTTTTGCACCCACTCTTCAGGAATGCATTCCCCATGTAAATCGAGAGGTACCTGTATGTGCACATATATAGCGTATTTGTTGCATATGACACACTTTTTTCCAAAATTTGGCTCAAAAAAATTGCCCAGCGTCTTATACATTTTAGGTGAAGTTTGAGACCTTCCATAAGCCTAGGCTAATTTCTCTGATGCTCACTAACCCAGCTTACCAATCAGGCTGGGTATCACTATCACTTGATGCACACAGGAACTCGCTAGAAAAAGCTGTTGGCCACTCAATGGAGTACAGTGGTACCTCTTGATTCGAACATCCTTTGACTCGAACACTTCCCAATCCGAACACATTTGGCGAACAAATTTTGACTTAATCCAAACGCAGCTTCTCAATTTGAACAAAAAAAAACAGTGCGGCCGATGTGCCTTCCCACCAGTTGGCCGGTCTTGCTTGTACTTCTCCGCTGTGAACACCTCTCTCTCGTGAACGGCTTTCAAGTCACTCTGGCCCCTAGTTGCCTTGGTTACTCTGGCCCCCAACCCTGATTACCTCCTACCTACCACCCCATTCAATGCAGCTTCTTCTCTGGTCACTGGCAAACTTATTTACTGATGAAGATATATTGAACATTTTAAACAACCAATGAAGAATGAATTGTTAAATATCATTGTCATTTGTGCAAACTACGACAATACAATAATTTGCAGTTTTGTACAATAATTTATACTTTTCTTGAAATAATTCCTGTTGGAAATGATGTTGTGAGAATATATTCTACTTGATAAGAAAGAGAGAGTGGGGGGGGGGGAGAGGGAGAGAGGATGGTGAGTGGCTGGAGGAGGGAGAGAGTGGGGGGAGGGGAGGCGGCCTACTCGGTCTGTTTGCATATCGAATGGGAGAGGATAAGGACGGAGGGAGGGGGAAGGGAGGAATACTATGCAATCTGTTTCTGTATTCAGTGCATGGGAGGGAGGCGGGGACCCGGGGGGAGGCTTGTCTAGTCTTCACCGGGACTCGGGAGTTTCATACCAAAGTAAATAAGTTTTTTGTTATGCCTATTTTTTTAATTTATTATATTTATTTATTTTTTTATGCATTTCATGTCTGTGTTTACTTTATACTCTCAAAATGCAAAGGATATCTATGAATTATGATGAGATGAGGGGAAAACAAGGTGCCAATTTGTTAAATCACGTTGCCACTCTGATGGGTCAGGCCCAATTTTGTTTTTTTTCCATTACTTCTTAACAATGGCTATTGCGTTCTTAGGTATTGCGGCGATGTTAAGGGACCAATTTCTTGCAATAGCTGGGGTTAAGTGTAGTATTTTTTAATTTTATTTATTTATTTTTTACTTAAAATCAACTGGAACGGATTAAATGTTTTTACATTAATTTCAATGGTAAAAATTGCTTCCTAATTCGAATTTTCGCAATTCGAACAGCCAAAAAGAATGAATTAAGTTCGAATCAAGAGGTACCACTATATTGCAATGTGGAAAAAAATGTAAATAAAAACTTTGTTTGGATTTTTTTCCCTAAATACATGTGAAACAAACTTTGCAAAAAGAGAGCCATCTGTACCTTTTTAAAAATCTGTCATCGACAAACAGCAAACTAAAGTTGTCCACATTTTTCTACTTGGTCAACCACCTCTGTGAATCATTATGAGTGTGCAGCACACCATATACTGACTGAGTGCTCATAACAGACTTGACAAGTTTGTATAACCACAAAATGCTATTGCCATGTGCTCAACTTGGACAGATAGCTTCTTTCATCCTAATAAACAAATGTACGTTTTTCACTTGTAATGATTATTATGACTTTCCACTGCTTTACCGTGAGAGAGAGAGAGAGAGAGAGATATGGGGGATAGGTTGAGAATAATATGCACACATTTGATTTCATTGTCTCTTTCAGGTCATCGAACATTGGTCCCTGAACTGGTTAAGGCACTGGCTGACTTGGGACGACCAGATATCCTAGTGATTGCTGGTGGAGTAATTCCTCCACAAGATTATGATTTCCTCAAGGAGAGCGGAGTAGCAGCAATCTTTGGACCAGGTGGGTGAGCATGGCATCAAGTATGTAGTGCATCCTTCTCATCTTTATAAATGATCACATCTTTATTGTTACATTGTTTTCTGACAAGAGTACAGAATATAAGAAGTTTTATTCCATTTTTTGCTGATATGAAGTACACCAGACTCTAAATCATTGGTTGAGTTATACTTCCACACATCTGTTTGGAACTGAGAAAGATTTTGATCCAGTTCATTGACAGGTGTGGATGGAGATGCTAACTGCTCACATCTATGGGATATTACTTACATTGTCTTAAAAAAAAAAAAAAAGCATTGTATTCCTAATTATGTTGATTGCATTCCATAAAAGTTCAACATATCAGACTAATCGAGACCAAGCCACACAAATCAAAGGGATATCAGGACTTCCCTTCTTATTCCAGACTGTCACATATCAGGCATTGGTCTAATATATATGATAGTCTGCTACACATAAAACAATACAGAACAATAACAAAACATACCACCATGGCTTTATAATGACACAGGATTACTGCATTTCCTTTAAGAGATAGCACAAGAACATACATGAAATATATGTCATTTAACTTGACCTGATTATAAGCAGGACCCAGAGCTGCTCATCTCTTTACCATGATTATATCAGTATTATGCAGCAAAAATACAACCTATCTCTTTACATCTAGCATTCTGTTCAGAGCTATTTAGTAACATGCTGCTATTGGTGATGAGTTTTATGGAGAGAAATTGTTCCAGTGATCACTAACATTTTTTTTCAGTAGGACCTCTACATCTCTAATAAATAGATCTTAAGGTTACTGAATACTTCACTGTATAAACCAGCACTTCAAACATCCTTAAAGAGATACAAAGAAGTGGGTCATCTTAAATGTCAGATACAAAAACAGTTCCATTAAAATTTTACACAAAGTACTATTTTAACCCGCTAAGTGTTTCTCATGTCACATGACGTGCTTACGTTGGGTACGCCCAGAGGTTTCTCACGTCACATGACGTTTTACAAATATACTGTTTTTGCGCTAATTATTTGCCTTGTATGGGCCGTAATTAGTTTCCTAGGAGTTTCTGGCATGTTTCCCTAGAAGGTGCGGGAATTCTGGGTACTCAGAGTACCCAGAATTCTCTGCAGAGTTGTCCAATCTGTCCTTACAGTCATGGCGGGTAGACGCAGCCGCTCCCTAGATACACGTACCATTCAATCCTTGCTTTCACGCGAAGATGATGGAGAATTTATTGATGTTGAGGGGGACTCTGATAGTGACGACCCCCTAGATGATAGTGATAAGGATAGGGATTATGTATTTGAGACAGGTTATTCTGAGAGCGAGGAAAGCAGTGATAATGAGCATGAGGGGCCCTCTGCCATCACCCTGCCACCTCCACACACTCTAGCTGCTGCTGCCTCATCTCCTTCATCTACTTCATGGTTACAACCTTCCTTGAAATATGGTGGAAGACAGTTTATGAAGCGCATCTGAAACGAAGGGAGAAGATGTGGCAACAACGGGCGGGGAATTCCCGGTCTAGTACCAAGCGCGGGGATTTAAAAATGGTGCGCTGATCCCTTTAAATGTTTTCGTTGTGTTTCTTGGCTCATTTGTGGTTGTTTGGGCTAAGAAAAAAAAGTCAATTTTTTGTAACCTCTGGGGGTACCCTACATGTAAACTAATGTAACACTTAACGGGTTAAATAAATGCCAACCTCAAAATTATGAGTCATTGAAAGTTTCTTTGGCATTTTTAGTCTTGAAAACCACTGTTATAGTGTACACAATTTTTATGTTTGTAGTTAAATTGACTAGGACTTCATTGTCAAACCAATAAAAGGATTGTGAACAAATAATTTAAATGTCACATGTAAAATCCTTCAAAATTGCTATTTCATCATCTGAGGCAGAGAACACCAAGCACATCCTAAGTCTCATTATTCACAGTGCTTTAATTTGAGTCCCAGTCTGAATCCAGTCATTCAAATTCATTTCCATTATTATCATCATCATCATTGCATTAGATATACCACACTTAAAAAAAAAATTACTTGTCTCTACTTTAATTTTATCCTATAGAGCCATTACAAAATCAAGAAGTACATCTGGTGATGAAGCATGTATAGATAGCCCTGTCTACCTTTTATAAAAGATTTTTAGCATTTGTCATTCATTTGTTACATTCTTCATGCTTTGTTCAAACTGACATGAAGTGGTTGCATTAAAGTCACACTACCTGGTATTACAGCAGTCTTGTGTTATTTTTGTTAATTATATTCATTGTACAAGTATATCACTGGTATATTTCAATTGTCTGGTGCTCACTGACCTAAACCTCACCACAGGTAGTTTGGATGTCATATTTTTCCATTAAGATCAGCTAAAACCATTAAATTCACACCCAAATTTGGGGTTGTCTTATCTGAAGGTCATCTCATCTATTTGCCTACCAAATGATTGTGCTATTTCAAGAACTCAAATATACTGTAGTATTCTAATGGAATTAAATTCATTTCACATTGCCAGATAATTAAGTTTCTCATTTTCTGAGGTTGGCCATAATTTGAAAGCACCTTTAAAGGTGGCACAGTAGAACCGCTTGTGCTTTTGGGGCCTTGGGATCCCCGAGCGCATGGGTTCGAATACTGGTCATGGTCTGAGTGGAGATTGGGCGTCCACTCGGGGTAATGGTTCCCAAGTGGGTGGGCTTTCAGATAGGTCTCCATTAGGTGGTCTCCTTTAGCCCATAAATTCCCATAAAAAGCCCAGATTGTACAAATTTTTTTTCTTTAAAGTATGTGTTGAGGCAACGGTTCTATGCTTTTCAATTTCCACAGGTACACGCATCCCTGTGGCTGCCCTGGATGTCCTCTCCCTCATTACTGTATCTGTACAGAAACGAGCAGCTTCCAATTAACCACTTCCAAGGACTGTCTAGTTTCATGTCTCACTCCTATTGTTTAAATTACTAATTTATCTACTCGACATTGCAGTCACAATGGTAATTTATTATTCTTTGCGTGATTTGCATTTTTCTAGGAAAACAGTTTATTATTCAACTTGTACATAGTCTGAACCATTCATTAAAATGGGGTAAATTGTATATATAAAACACATTCACAATACAGTTGTGATTTTAACCCTTTAGTGGGCACTCATAGAAGTAGCAAAGATACCAAAAATACCTCTAATGATTGTAAACTAGATATATTTTAAAGACTTGTACTCTTGTAATTCGAAGCACTCAATGCTGGTACGTATACCATTATTAAACATGCTAAATGAAATATCCTGTGTGGGCCACTTCCCACTAAAGCAAATCAGTTGTGATTGGTGTCTGGAGAGAGAATGTTAACTTGTAGCAACACCCCCACGCTCCCATATGAGCCATTAGCCCCTTCCCAGCAGCACAGCAAATGCATGTGCTACCAAATAAAAATCATTTTGGACAAGCTTTACACCACTGTTTTCCTTTAAGGGAAAAGACTGTGTCAACTGCTGATGGACTTTGCCAGTTATATTGAGTACCATCTTCAGCTTATGTTTTTTCATCATCAGACTGGCCATCTGGCTTAACCTTAGACTCTGCTTCTTTATCAGTGAAAGCACTGATACTACATGAGTCACAATAATCAAAATCACCAAAAAAACTCAACAAAGTTGTCATTTATTCCAGATTAAGAGGTCTTTTCTCCTTAACTAGATAAACTAATAATAAAAGTAGAAAAATGCAAAAACTCCCAACATTGGCTTATGTGCATAACACATTCACCAATGACAAAGCACAAACAGTAACTGTCCTTAAGAAGCAGTGTTGGCAAGTGTCTGTGAATTTGAGATTCTAAAAATTGATTTATTTTATCTTTTACCCATAAGGAATCACCTATATATAGACTATGCTACAACTTAATGCAGTAAAATCAGAACAAACAGCTACAGTATATATAGACAAGCTGACAAAATTCCCCGTTTCAAAACATCTATATATAGATTCTCTGGCAGGAAGGAGTTATTCCAGTCCAGCTTCCATCCCCAGCCTCATCCCACCCTCCCCCCCAAAAAAATGTGTTTTCACTAACAAAATGGTATTTGTATATAAGAAATATTGTATAAAACATAATAAAACATGACAAAGGATAATGTAAAAAAATAGTTTTTTTTAAGTATATTTACCTTGGAGATTTGGAGGTGTGTATCATGGGAAGTTATCCTCAGAATCTTGCCCTCCTCCCCTCCACTTGTGAGTTGGGACAGTTGATCAGCTGGAAGTATACTGGCTGCCCTATTAATCACAGTACACAGCTTGTTGACAACCCAGTACTAGATGCTGTAGATATTATCTATAGAAGAAACTAAGTTTAAAGTAAGGAAGAGAGAGAACAAAGACCTGCAAGAGATTTGTTTACAACATTGTACCCCCATGTGGAGATGGGAGGAGTTTGTTCCATTTTCAGTGTTTTCAATAACATCACCTACTGAGATGCGTATGCTCTTCCGGGCCAGAAAGGCAAATATCCAATCAGCAAGCAGCAAGTGAAAGTGAACAAACACACAGTATTTGAAGTGCCATTGGAGTGTACTTTGGAAAATTAAATATAGAATATAGTAGTCTTTCAGACCATCAGACCATGGAAATTGGTGTTTTATAAAGAATAATTTCTTCCATTGTTGTTTTACAATTTTAAAATCCTGGAAATGCATTTTTATGGTGATATCCTGCAAGAATTATTAGCTTAGGAGTATTAACTGGCCTGCACTCCAGGACTGTGTGTGCTGTTAAGTATGGAGGGAGCATGTTCAGCTTCTTTCCCATGAATATGGGAGTGAGGCAGGTATGAGTGCTTTCTCCATTACTTTTCAACACATGCATGGACTGGGTACTAGACAGAGTTGTGGAACAGTCATCATGGAACATCTGTTGGCAACATTGATATTACAGATCTTGTTTTTGTCGATGATGCAGCAATCTTTGCTGAGTCTGGAGGCTCCGGTAATGTCTCTAGAGGCACTGCACGAGGAGGTGAAGTCTTTGCGACTTCAGGTTTCCTGGGCTAAGGCCAAGGTTCAGGTGTTTGGAAGCTCATTGGATGAAACAGTACAGTCTGCTTATGCATGTCTCTCAATTCGAACACAAACACACGTGGCGGCCAACACCGCCTACCCGCCAGTCGGCCGGTCTCGCTTGCACTTCTTCATCGTAAACACATCTTGCTATTTTTCATTAACGGCTTTCAAGTCACTCCAGCCCCTAGTTGCCTTGGTTACTCTGGCCCCCAACCCTGGTCACTTCCTACCTACCATCCCAGTCAATGCGGCCTTCTTCTCTGGTCACTGGCAAACATATTTACTGATGAAGATATATTTAACACTTTAAACAACAAATGAAGAATGAATTGTTAAATATCATTGTCATTTGCGCAAACTACAATAATACAATAATTATCTGTAGTTTTGTGCAATAATTTAAACTTTTCTTGAAATAATTCTTGTTGGAAATGATGCTGGGAGAATATATTCTACTTGATAAAAGAGAGAGAGAGAGAGAGAGAGAGAGAGGGGGGGGGAGGGGCAGCCTACTCGGTATGATTTTGTATCGAATGGGAGTGGATAGGGACAGAGTGAAGGGGAGGGGGGAATACTGCGCGATCTGTTCCTGTATTTAGTGCATGAGAGGGAGGCAGGGACCCGGGAGAGGCCTGTTTAGTCTTCATCGGGACTCAGGAGTTTCACACTGATTAAATAAGTCTTATGTTATGCCTGTTTTTTTCATGCATTTCATGTCTGTGTTTACTTTATATTCCAAAAATGTGAACGATATCTATGACTATGATAAGATGAGGGGAAAATAAGTCGCCACTCTGGTGGGTCAGGACCAATTTTATTTTTTCCCATTACTTCTTAATTAGCTATTGCGGCAATGTTAAGGGACCAATTTGTCGCAATAGCTGGGGGTTGAGTTGTATTTTTTTATATTTAAAATAAACTGAAACAGATTTAATGTTTTTACATTAATTTCAACGGTAAAAATTGTTTCCCAATTCGAATTTTCGCAACTCGAACAGCCAAAAAGAACGAATTAAGTTCGAATCAAGAGGTACCACTGTATTAGGCACTGTCAATAGCTGTGCAAATGGATGAAGATTCAGATCTTCAAGTTGCTGGTGATCTCTGCCTTACTCTATGGTTGTAAGACCTGAACACTGAACACCAACATGAAGAGGCAAATTGATGTCTTTGGTACTAAATGTCTTCACAGAATCATGGGATACCACTGGTATGACTTTGTGTTCCATGAAACTGATTAGAGGCCTATTACCAGCAGAGTATGTCAATGCCAACTGCAGTTATATGAGCATGTGGTATGCTACCTGAAAACCAATCCTGCTTATTGGCTTGTCTCTGAAAGGGATAACCCAGTATGGAAGAGGCCAAGGGGATGCCTACAGAACTCATGGCTGCAGCCTCTTCTTGTGAGTTACTCAGTATGGGAAGGGAGCCAGCATGGGGACCCATGAGGCATGATTGCCGAGACTGGCACCATAGGGTAGGCATGGTAATGTCACCCGTGATTGACTGATTGAGCAGGACCTGGAGGAGGACAGGGAAGAAAAGGAAATAGGATAAAAAATAACAAGAACAAAAATAATAAAGGAAAATATAAACAATAAAGCAAAAAGGAGAAAATAAACATAAGAATATAAGAAAGAAAAATCAGGCACAAAAAAGAAAATACCCAATATATATTCAATACACCACCATCATCATACATTTTAAAGCTTCATCCACTACAAGTAGGATTTTTTCACTCAATTCATTACCTTATTTACTAATCCATCCAACTACATATGTAATCCATCTACCCAACCCCTCTATCCACTCACCCAACCATTGATCTAGCTATTCATCCAGCCATTTATCTATTCACTCATCTATTGACATGACAGAATAACATTAAAATACAAAACAAAAACAATATAGGATTTTTTAATGTAAAATCCATTTTTATCTACATACTTACTCATAATTATTAATTATTGCTTAAGCCCTATCTACACAGCAAACTTACACATATGTCTACCAGCTCGTGAAAAAGAAACGAAAGAAACACTTGAGTCACCCCGTTTCACGTTTTCTTTGATGACCCCGTGACCCATTCTCTATCCCAGGGGGCCCATCAACACAAGGAACCCTCATTCGCCTCTAGCCTGAGGTCATAGAGGGGAGGGAGGAAGGGAAACTCAATTATAATTAATAATTATGGGTAAGTATGTAGATAAAAATGAATTTTACATTAAAAATCCTATTTGTTATTACACATACTACAACCCATAATTATTAATTATTGCTTACAACTGAATCCCAAGTATGGGAGGGAGGATGACCTCACCCCACAAAAAAAAAAAAAAAAAAACTTTTACCCTCAAAGAGAGGTACCCTTACATAACACAAGAAAAAAAACCTTACAGTGCAAAGGTCATGTCCGGAGACGGTTGCCACATCTTGTATCCCATGAAAATAGCAACCAAACAAGAGGAGGGAGACAAGCTTCACAAAAAAAAGCTTTTCCAACTCTAAAGAGAAAGGAACCTAAACTCTCTATACTGAGTAACAATACATATAACCATATGTAACCTGGTCATCATTCAATTACCCTAAGAGCAGATACCACTGGTCCCACAGAAAAGGTATCTAAATACCGATGTGTAACATCTCTAAGATAAAAAGAAGCAAATGTGGACATAGACTTCCAGGTTCCTGCCCGAAGGACAGCCGGAATACTCCGAACTTTCCTGATCAAGGTACTTGTAACTACCGCCCGAACTTCATGTGCCCTAACCCGAACCAAGCGCATGTCCTCCTCTGAGACATCACCATGTGCTCGTTGTATGACCTTACATATCCACTGAGAGATGGTATGAGGGTGCACCACACGTCTAGGTTCAGGAAGTCACAAAAAGTCTGGAGCATCGAGGACGACAATCCCTGGTCCTACGAAGATATTCCCTTACAGCTCTGACTGGGCATAAAAGCCGGTCTTCCTCAGAGTCACCAACAAAGTCCTTAAGAGCAGGAATCGTGAAGTCTGAGATTCATCCCCAGGAAGTTGGGTCTTCGCAAGAAAATCCGGGGCCAAAGAAAAGGTCATGGAGGACCAACCCTTAGAGTGACGAACCTCTGCCGAAAGTCCATGCAGCTCACTAACCCGACGAGCCGAAGCTAAAGCCAAAAGAAAAGTTTTCAAAGACACGTCCCTCATTGAAGCCAAACGAAGAGGCTCATAAGGGGACTTCATTAACAAACGTAAAACTAAAGACAAATCCCAAGCAGGAATGCGTGGGGAACGAGGACGAGCCGACTTGGCAAATCCTCGAAACAGGGCTGACAGATCCAAATCATGAGAGACATTCAAGCCAGATTGCCTTAAAATGGGGCCTAAAGCTGACCGATAGCCCCTAATGGAAGGCAAGGACAAACACTTGTGTCCCAAAGAAACATAAAAAAATCTGCCAAGTCCATCACAGAGATTGAGAGAGGATCATAACCCCGCGACTGACACCAACCACAGTAGACAGACCATTTCGCTTGATAGACTTTTGCCGAGGACTGTCTGACTGGAAGGGCCATGACTCCAGCAGCTTTCCGCGAAAAGCCTCTTGCTCGGAAGAGATGCTGGAGAGTCTCCACGCGTAAAGATGAAGGGCCTCTGGAGACTGATGAAAGAGGTGACGACAAGGCTGGCAGAGCAGTGAAGCCCACTGAGGCAAAACTCAAGGACTGTCTACTAGCAGACTCAGAAGCAGAGGAAACCAGTCTGCCTGAGGCCACCGCGGAGCAATTAGCGTCATTCGAATGCAAGTGGCCTGCCTGAGTCTAACCAACACTCGACGAATCAGAGAGAATGGAGGAAACGCGTACAGGTCCAAGTCCTCCCACTCGAACGCAAATGTGTCCTCTTTCCAAGCTCCCAGGTCTGGTAGGGGAGACACATACAATGGCAACCTGGCTGTTGCAAACAGGTCTACCTGAGGAGTCCCCCACACCTGGAACACCCTCTTGCACAATGCTGGATGCAGAGTCCACTTGGACCCCACACACTCGCGACTGAAGACGTCCGCCACTGCGTTGCGGCGTCCCGGCACGAACTTGGGGCGAAGAGAGATGGAGTTGTTCTCGCACCATTGGAGAACCTCCCCTGCTAGACCCGACAGAGACTTGGACCGAGTGCCTCCCGAGTTTCGTAAGTAGGCGACCACTGTCGAATTGTCTGACATGAGAGAAACCACACTCCCTGACAATTCCTGCTGAAAGGACTGTAGAGCCAGGAACACAGCCATCATCTCCAGATGGTTGATGTGAAATCTCCTCTCCTCTGGGGACCACACCCCCGATGCGAGAGAATCCCCCAGATGAGCACCCCATCCGTAATGGGATGCGTACGAAAACAGAGTCTGTTCTGGAGGGGCCATCATAAAGGGAGCTCCACTGCAGAGATGCGCTGGATCCATCCACCAAAAAAGGTCCTCCAGACATCGCTGTGACGGAGGAACCCTCCACCAGGTTGGGTCTGATGCAGCCTTCCAGTGAGACTTCAGGCACTACTGAAGTGACCATGAGCGTACTTGGCCCCCTGGAACTATCCTCTCCAGGGAAGCTAGATGGCCTAGGAGTGACCTCCATAGCACCACGGTAGGAGCTCTGTCCTCCAGAAAAGTGTGAGCCAGTGACTGAAACCTGATCACCCTTTCCGGTAATGGAAATACCCGAGCCTGCACCGAATCCAGTACCATACCCAGGTACTGTTTCTTCTGACTGGGTACTAGATCTGACTTGGGCAGATTGAACTGAATGCCCAAACGAGTGCACAGGCCAAGAATAGCTCGAGCAGTGCTTATACACATCTGGAGAGAGGATCCTGTGACCAGCCAATCGTCCAGATAGTGGCGCAAGCTGAAACCTTGTCGATGAGCCCATGCAGAGACTGGCGCCATGACCTTGGTAAATACCTGCGGGGCAGTGGCGAGGCCAAAACAAAGGACCCAGAACTGAAACACTTTGCCTCGCCAAATGAACCTCAGGTACTTGCGAGACCGAGGGCGGATTGGCACTTGGAAATACGCATCCCTCAGATCCAGAGATACCATCCAATCCCCCACACTCATTGACTCCAAAACTGACGCCACGGTCTCCATACGGAAGGGGCTGACCTTTAAAAAGGTGTTTAAGGCCGATAGTTCAAAAACAGGTCTCCATCCTCCTGTCCTCTTGGGTACAAGGAACAGCCGGACATAAAATCCTTCTGGCTTGTCCACCACACGTTCTATGGCCTCTTTGCCCAGCATGTCCTCCACCACCATGTCTAAGGCCAGTTGACGGTCCGACCCCACTGCATAGCTCACGAACTCTATGGGCCTTGCTGACAAAGGAAGAGGGCGCAGAAAGGGGAGAACATACCCGTAACGCAGGGTCTTCACTACCCATTCCCCCGCCCCCACCTCCATCCACTCTCGCCAGTGCTGCTGCAGGCAAGCGCCAACAGGTACTGGAGAGAGAACCACTTCCCTAGCGAGATCCTCCCCGGCCACGGGATCCGCTACTGCGGGAACCTCTGGCCCGAAAGGACACCGCCACCGATGAAGTCCTGGGGACTGATGTTGACGAAGAGGCACGAACAGCTGAACCTCTCCTTGTCTGCTGTCTCACTGTACCCCTACGGGAAGCAGAGGAAGAACCCCGAAAGGAGGAGGCCAAACCTTGGACCACCGAAGAAAGTGTGCGTTGCTGAGAAGCCAAATGCTCCTTGTCCTGCACACTGGCCACTACAGTGGGATCAAACAGCATGTCAGAAAAGGGAGAAGAAAGCAATTGCATCCTGTCCCTGCCAGAAAAGGTACGAGGCGAAGACTCAACCACAGCTTGCCTCCGTAACATAAGGAGTCTACAACGCAGCTCCTCTGTTGGATGAAGAATGTCCTTGTTGGCCTTGGCCTGGGCTGACAGGAACTCCAACACACCCTGCTCCATACCCGAAGCAGTACCAGCCCACGTTGCCAAAACCTGGTCCACCCAAGAGGCAATGTCAGCCATGGAACTACATACTCTCTCCATTTGGGTCAAAAGGCGAGAGGAGACGGAGACCGACTGGCTACCCAAAGACCTTGGACCCAACAGCTCCTCGTTAATTAGAGGTGAAGTCGTCGAGGGCCCCTCAGGCAATTAAAAGGATCTGGTTCGTCCATACCAGTCCCTTGGTAATTTAAAAGAAGCAGAAGAAGGCTTAGGCTCCTTTTGGGATCTGCATTGGACTTCCTCACGGACAGCTTGAGCCATAAGCGACCGTGGGAGAGTAAGAGGGGGCTCGCAGGGCAGGGCAAGCCTGAACCCTGTACCCTCTCTACTCCCGTAAGTTGGGCTGAGGAAGTGACCTCTGGTGAAGGCAGCTGAAGGTAGTCCCTCACTTGGCCTATGAGGTGCACAAAAGGGGACACAGCGGTGTGAGTGGAAGGTATCTCATCCTCATCATCCTCACCAGCAGTAGAGGAAAGAGGATGGCCATCTGTCACTGCAGGCAAACTCATGGTCAACCCCAGTGCGCTGGAAATAAGGGCCACTAGGCACAGGAGCTGTAAATGACACAGTGGAAGCCTTACCCAAGTCCAAGCCACTGTGAGGAAGAGGCTGTCCGTCTGGCCTGGGAGCCAAAGGGACGCCAGCCTCTGTACTAGGATCATGGGAGCCATATGGCTGACAGCAATACTCATGTCTTGGGCAGGGAGAAGGTCGCCAGGCACAGAAACTGATTGGCCGTGACCTAAGCCCCCTGCCTGGTGACCTGGATTAGCCTTACCAAAACTCAATCTAGGTCTGGGGATAAGTTGATGGCCGCCAGGCATGGGAGCCGTGACAGACGCCATCAACAGTATCCCGGATAGGAGTCTGGCTGCCAAGCATGGGAGCTGTATGACAGACGCCGACCTCCGTATTCTGGGTGGTGAGATGGCCGCCGGGCATGGGAGCCTGATGGCTGACACCAACCTCACCCCCATAAACAGTCTTACCCTGTGTACCACTTGGTCCCGGCTGGGAACTGTCCATCTGGGAGGCAGGTGACACGAAACTCGAGAATGGAGAGCCTGAAGAAGAATAGAGAAGGACCTGGGAAAGCTATCCAACGTCTCTTCCATCCTGCACATCCATTTGTCCAGCTGTTGAGAAGAGGGGGAAGACTTACGTTTACCTGTAGCAGACGACGCAGACGCCATTTTCCTCTCCATATGATCTTTTATACCCACCAACAGACGTTGAAACTGATCGTGGGACAAATCCCTACAGCTGTCACAACGGGAAGCAAGGCTACAAAACACCTCCCTACATGACAAACAAGATAAATGAGGATCAACATTGGATGAAGGAAGGTAGCCAGAACACTTGAAACACTTACGTGCCATAATGCAACACCGAAAATCCTCCCTACAAGTAAATAAAGACAAGGGAGAGAAAACAAAACAAAACAATCAAACAAAGCCAAACAGCCGGCTGAAACCGGTGCAAACACGCTGGAAACCGTGTGTAGTCACTGCGACAGCAAAAAAGGTGAATGAGGTTTCCTTGTGTTGATGCGGGGCTCCTGGGATAGAGAATGGGTCACGGGGTCATCAAAGAAAACGTGAAACGGGGTGACTCAAGTGTTTCTTTCGTTTCCTTTTCACAAGCTGGTATACATACTGTATGTGTAAGTTTGCTGTGTAGATAGGGCTTAAGCAATAAGTAATAATTATGGCTAAGTATGTGTAATAACAAAATAATAATAATAATAATAATAATAATAATAATAATAATAGTAATACCATTGCCACATTAAAATAATTGGTTAATATAAAGATTTTTTTTTAAATATGCTCCTTTTATTTATTCACTTTTATCTTTGCAGTATATAAATAAATGAACTTTACAAACTTTCTAAGATTTGGGGAAAGGTTTCAAAATGTACGATGGTGTTGAAAGAAAAAATTGCATGATTCTATAAAGTAAGTGATAAGTTATGGAATGTTTGCTTATCTTAACATTATTTTTCAATCCACATCCTTTTTCTTTGTAATTTTATAGCAGTGGGAAGTTGATGGAAACTTTCATCATTATTCTGTCCATGCACTGGTGAGAGTTAACTTTACTACTTCATTCATTAACACATCAAAATCCCTAAAAAAAAAAAAAAATTAATTAATTAAAAAAAAGAAAAAAGGAAAAAAAGAAAACCAATTAACACTAACTACTACAACTATTATTTAGCCCATTCAGTACATACTATGATGCATTTTCTATTTCATTCTGGTTACCATTGTGTGATTTTATTCAGCTTCAGGAACTCAAGTGAGGATTAGAATAGTATGGACTCAAGCCATTAATCTTCTGACCTCCATAGACCCTTCCTTATGTCCATTAACTCTTTCACTGCGACCTGCACCACAACGCAGTCCTAAAACAGCGAAATCTTAACAAAAATTGATAAGGAAGATAGGAAAGATGATCAAAAAGACAATATTGAACAGTATTTAGTTAATGAAATGCTTTGAGATGGCAGTGAGTAAAGGCGAAAGATCTCCGTGGTGGTTTGTTAATAAGATGAACCAAGTAGCAGGAAATGTATTAAAATCCTCTAATAACATCCAGAACTCATGGTAAGAATGCATTCCAGTACTGAAGGGGTTAAGGGTAAGTTTTCCCCAAAACATCCCTCTCTTTTTTCGCAGTATTGGCAAACCAAGGGATGGCGCTGTCAGGGTACGGGGTTGGAGGGAGGTCGTAGGGCAGGGTCAGGTGAGAAGAGCTGCCATCCTCTGTCAGGTCAAAAACTCTCCCTCCTGTCTGGTGTGAGAGAGAGAGAGAGAAAAAACTAAGTTACATTTGTGTGTGTGAGAGAGAGAGAGAGAGAGAGAGAGAGAGAGAGAGAGAGAGAGAGAGAGAGAGAGAGAGAGAGATGGGGAAGATAGAAAAGAAAAAAAACAAGGTAACAAGAAAATAGAAATGAGAGAGGAGGAGGAAGAAAAAAACAAGAAAAAACAAGGGAACAAGAAAATAGAAATGAGAGAGAGAGAGAGAGAGAGAGAGAGAGAGAAACACATACACACTTACTACAAACTTAGGCAGGAGAAGAACCCCTAATTCATAGGATCTAATGAAGAGCTGACTATCACACTTCTGCAGCTCCCCCCAGGCTGCCTTTGAGAGATTGGCGGAGGTCAGGAGGAAGTAATCGGCAGTCTTGTGGTCCGGCGAGATTTGGCAGTAGGTCTTTATGTGTGGGATGGAGCGAGTGCGTCTTCTGCTCTCACAACGCCACACACTGAAATAGTTAGGTTAAGTTTTTGTAAGGTTTAAGACATGCACACACACACACACACACACATATGTCTATCAATTTCCATCTCTCATGGTAGTAATATGGTTTGGTCTCCATATAGGCACTAAACAGGGAGATCAAAACTTGCACCTATAAGAAAAACCCCTACAACAAACCACTCACTCCACATATAAATACAATATGATCAGCAGACCATCCCATGTGACACATAATAGATTCACAAATTACCATGGATAAACAAGTTACAAAACCATTTCATCTCACTCTTCAGTTTTATTTTGTGACTTTATTGCCAAGCTAATAATGTTCTTTTTTGCTCATTTAGGAGGCATGATGAATAGTTGTAAGGCTGTATACCCCCAAAAATCATAGAGCAAGCCAATGATTACAGGCAGGCACAAAAGATTTGAAACAATGGTGGGAGGTATGAAGTAGAGGGGTGTATAAACAATGGTGGGAGGTATGAATCTGGAGTTGGGAGGTGTGAAGTGGAAGGGTGCATAAACAATGGTGGGAGGTATGAATCTGGAGTTGGGAGGTGTGAAGTGGAAGGGTGTATAAACAATGGTGGGAGGTATGAATCTGGAGTTGGGAGGTGTGAAGTGGAAGGGTGTATAAACAATGTAAAGTAGCTACCTTAAAAATTACCACTTTAAAATAAGTTATGCCAGCCTATATTGAACTCTTTCTGCCAATAAAGAGACCTTTCCCTGAATATTTTGAGGAACTCCAGTTATCAAGCAAAACACCTATAAGGAGAACTGACTGTAGTAGCAGTAGATTACTAGATTAATAATGCATTTGTCTTTTGAATCAAACTTTTCTCAACATGAAACCCACAGAACTCTACTCCTACCCTCATTACTGATCTTGAGAACTTACCACCCAAACCCAAACTCCCCCCCCACCTGCCATATATACACTTACCACAAAAATTCTCTGAGCCACTTCTGCCTGTCGTGGATGTGACTTTGATAGGGAAGACAGGACCCTCCCATCCACCCTTCACTGCTTTCCTTCACATCATCCTTGCTTGGGTACATCACATAGATCTGTGAGTGAGAGGCTGTAACAGTGGTGTAGCAGTGTTGGGGGGGGACAGGGTATGGTAGTGTTTGACAGGGTGTGGCAGTGTTTGGCAGGGTGTGGCAGTGTTTGGCAGGGTGTGGCAGTGTTTGACAGGGTGTGGCAGTGTTTGGCAGGGTGTGGCAGTGTTTGGCAGGGTGTGGCAGTGTTTGACAGGGTGTGGCAGTGTTTGGCAGGGTGTGGCAGTGTTTGGCAGTATGTTTGTGAGTTACAGGTAATTTATACACACAAATGAATAGTGTTTGGCAGTATGTTTGTGAGTTACAGGTAATTTATACACACAAATGAATAGTGTTTGGCAGTATGTTTGTGAGTTACAGGTAATTTATACACACAAATGAATAAACAGATATTTTTCTGGGCTAAAAATAATAAATAGGCCTATTGATGAATATTTAGACCTACCTTAGGGCGTGTGAAGGTGTTGGTGGAGTGTCCTGACAAGCTCTTATACATCTGGGTTGTCAGCCAAACTTTTTCATCTTTTCCTAAGCTGCCTGAGAGAGAGAGAGAGAGAGAGAGAGAGAGAGAGAGAGAGAGAGAGAGAGAGCAACCTTAACATTCCTCAATTTATCACTTCAACAAAGAAAACAAAATGGAAAATAATCAAAATAAGTAAAAATAGACAAGCCAAATTCATCACATTTTAACAAAGGACGATGAATTTTCCAACCGTTTTTCATCTGTTCAACCCTCTCTCAATTCTACCACTTAAAAAAAAGAAAGAAAACTAATAAAAATAAATCAATAAAATTAAACAAATCCATATTCACACACACACACACACACACACACACACACACACACACTTACACACAAACAAAAGTCTAACATACATTTCCACAAACAAATATGACCTTCCCTTGAAAAATCAATTAAAACATTTAAGAAAGAAGAATCAAACCACAAACAGGCTATTTTCTTTCAATCATCTTTACAAACAGCTATATCTTCCCAGCCACTCAGCTCTTAGCACTGACCAATAGAGGAGCACTGGATGACAAGGTATGGGGGAGCAGAGGGAGCAGGGGGAGGGGGCAGGTGACGGTCCAGCACTGCCTTGACCTTCCTGTGACCCCACCTGTTCTTCACATTGTCCTTGTGGTACCCAGGCACACTACCCACCAGAACTGCCCTGGAGGAGGAGGAGGAGGAAAAGGAATAAAATAAAAGTAAGAGAAATGTCATTATCATAATTGTGAAATTTTATATATATATATATATATATATATATATATATATAGAGAGAGAGAGAGAGAGAGAGAGAGAGAGAGAGAGAAACACTAGTAACCAAAGAGGAGACAGTAGACACCTTGCCAAAAACAATAATTATTTCCAGTGAGGTCAACTCAACACAACCTTCTAGACAACTATCCTTTCTTCTTCAGCAACTGTCCCATCTTCTACACTGAATATATTTAGTCTCTTCTGAGGCAACTGTGCCACTTTTCTCACTCCCTAATAGCTAATTCTTTACCAGGGCCTTATCCTCCCTTTCATTGTATACAGCACCCGCAAAAAGTATGTGGAAAAGGCAAAAAGAGAGGAAAATACTCCTATACTTTAGTACTTTGTATGACCACCATGGGCCTTCAGAATAGCTTTGATATGCTTTGGCATAGAATCAGACAGTCTTTTACAATAATCTATATCAATGTCATGCACCAAGATGTTTCTGAGTGCTTCAACTAGCTGGCTGGGTGAAGTGTCCCTTTCCTGGAGTTTCATATTCATGCTTGCCCAGAGTTCCTCAATAGGATTAAGGTCCAGCGAGTTGCCAGGCCATTCCAGGACATCTACTAATCCTTAAGCCATTTCATTACTTTCTTGGCCTTATGACAGGGGGTATTGTCTTGCAGGAACAAGCTGCAGTCACCAATTTGGTAAAAATCCAGCATGTGACTCTGAAGGATTTCAGTATAGCAGTCTCCATTCATGGTGGCATTCTTGGGAAGGAAATAAATTCCTCCCCACCCCATTTCACCACTAAAAGAACCCAAAATCATGACTGAAGGTGGATGTTTGACAGTCAAATGCAGATACCGGGGCTCAAGGGGGCTCATGCAGGGGGGATGCCTCAGCTTGCCACGCCTCACTGCACCGCACTGAAATGTGGATTCGTCACTCCACATGACCCTTCTCCAGTCCTCAATGGTGAAATCCTTATATTTCTTTGCAAATTTGAGGCAAGCAACACGCATCTTGCGAGTCAGTAGGGGTTTGGAGGTTGGAGAGCAGAGATGCAGCTTCAGGTCCATCTGACAGCGATGTTGGATGGCGCGTTCCACTACATTATCAAGGATGGAAGAGTAGGCTTGTTTGAGTTGTCTTGCTGTTATCTTGGGATTTTTCAAAACAACTCTCTTAATCAACTTGTCTGTTATAGGCGTAGTCTTCCTGGGACGCCCTGGGACCGATTTTCGTGGTGGAACATCATTTCGAGGAAGACCCTTGGCTCGTGAAACACCTCGTAAACACCTGTTTTCCCTTTCCCTGTCCTCCTACAAATTTCTTTCACTGACACGTTTTCTTCATGATAGGCAAGAATATATTCTTGATCAGTGAGGTTCTTGGGACCCATCTCGGGTGTCTCCGTGAGGGTTGGAATGGAGAAATGCAGGGTAGGAGAAAAGGCTGAAATTTCTTCTGGCAATTTTCAATCATTACCCGTCTGTGTCGCAGTCTCAAGGAGTAATGGCGGGGAACAGGGTTGGGAGGGTTGCGAGACATTGACATTAGTTGCCAAGTACTACTATAATGAGATCTGAGTCTGTCACTTGCTGGAGCGAGCTCATATCATGGAGGGTCACAGACCGTGCATTTTCCGCATACTTTTTGAGAGTACTGTAGAATACTTTTTGCATGTGCAGGGGGTTCCCCTGACACAGTTTTATAAGATAGGGGAACCAAAAGCTTTTCTTTTTGTCAACTCCTTACTGCCAGAATGTGAGATCTCTTGCTATCCTCTCTTGCTTCATGCCAACTGCTCTTCTAATCTTGCTAACTGCAATACTCCCCTCCTGTGGCCTCACTGCACAAGGCTTTCTTCTCTCCCCCTCCCCTATTCTGTCCTATTCTCTAATACAAAAATTGACCCATGCAGTGTCACGAGTATATATTTACGCCACATGTCATTCATGTGAATTTTGCTACCGGCGTAGATAGATGCCGGGCTATTGGCAGATCAATTACTCCCATACTAAGGTGTCATTGTCCAATTCCAAACAAATCTATGTACAGGCTGACTCTTGTGCATCATTTTACCACCTCTCAAACATCACTAAACTGACCCAGTGAAAGTGAGTAACCTGTGACGAATCAACATGTCAAATGTACGTTTTTCAATGTTTGACCAGTGAAATTGATCGCATGCTCAATGATACAGTGTCAATATCATTGAGTGTAGAGCATAATGGATGTTTTGTGAATTGTAATGTCACTATCATTATCATATTCAAATGATGATAAGATTTATAGGTCTCATAAGGGAATGAAAGTGATGCTGAATTTTCTGATTCTGGCAAAGATGAGTGCCAATTTGAGTGGAAATTACTCTCCCCATGCTAGAATTTGGTGATGGTGATAGTGATAATGATGGTGAAGATCATAAAGATCATGCTGGTGTTGACTATGATGGTGTACAAACAGCTGAGTGATAAATCTTATTTTTCAGCAATTTCCCAAAATTGAA
>JAHFWG010000635.1:0-15460 GCA_020233015.1 Callinectes sapidus | reverse complement strand
TCTAATTAACTTCTGGGCACCTAAGACTCCATAATAGATTAGGTTTAAATATTTTCATTCCAAAAATGAAAAAAAATTCCAGCAGTTTTTGTTGCAGCACTGTACAAATTAATCAGTATTCCTAATCATTCATATGTTTCTCTGGCAAACACTGGAATTCCCTACCTGTTTCTGTATTTCCAATTTTCTTTGACTTGACTTATTCAAGAGTGAGGTTTCAAGACATTCATCCCTTTCTTTTGGCTAATTCTCTTGAACTTGCAAGGAGACTGGCAACAAGTTAACTTTTTTCCTATTCTTTTGTTGCCCCTGGGTAGTTTTCCCCTCATAAGTAAAACACACACACATACCTGCACTCGGAGAAATCATGGGCCTTCACAATGTCTATCCAGTGTTGAAGGTTTTGCAGTCTGTAAGCTTGTAGATACTGAATGAGGTCTGATTTGAAGCCTGTTGGTGCATCCCCCTCATCACTCCCCGATGCACCACCCTCTGTCGAGTAACAACACCACATTACCCATGCTTGCATTGGTGTGTCACTCACCCAGACATTTGATATGCTGCTAAAGTATACAAAATGCAGGTACACCCTCAAAAATACTGCTAAACACTGCCACACCCTCCCAAATATTGCCACACCCTGCCAAACACCCCCCAACATACACAAACGCACTAAGCTTGGGGAAGAGAGGAGACACCCAGTAGCCTTGCGTCTTCTCGAACCAGTCATTTTCAACAAGGTTTGCTGTGTGGATGACGACTCTCAGCCCAGTTTCGTACAGAAGGAACATAACCTTGGAGTGGTGAGTTCCATACATGATGGTCATCTTAACCTGTAGAGAGAGAGAGAGAGAGAGAGAGAGAGAGAGAGAGTATTTGGAAGGTTATAAGATGCTGGGATGGACTGGAAGAGGCTGGGATAGGCTGATTGGGGCTGGGATGGAGTGGGATACGTTGAGCTGGACTGGGAGAGGCCTGGGTGCACTGGGGGTGACTGGAATGCACTGAGAGAGGCTGGGATGGAATGAGAGATCACACTCCCACACTCTTATGCCATGTTTAGGAAGGGGGAGACCATTATACAAAATCATTGCTTCTACTACACACACACTTAACACTCACTCTTTCTCTCTCACCTCTATAGCCTTGACACTGGGAAATGCAGTGCAGTCTCCCTCCATCTTGCCATAGAGTAACAGCAGAGGCTTTTCAGTGACTTTGGCTGCCCCGTACCACTCCATCAGGAAGTTAAGGTCAACAAGGAAGTTAAGCTGAGGGCACAACAGGTCACAAAAGGTTATATATTAGATCATTTTGAGTGTTTTGTGTTTGTGTATATGTTGGTATTCATTCTCTCTCTCTCTCTGGATTATGGATGTTGTCTTTTGTTAATCTCTTAGTTACATTGGGTTAGTTTAGGTCAGTGTATGTGTGTGTGTGTGTGTGTGTGTTCATATGCATGTCTCTCTCTCACACCTTCAAACACACCCTTCTCTCATAGCTTGCCCCCTCTCTACCTCTCACCTGGGCACTCTCCACCAGGGTACCGAGGGCTGGGGCGAGGAGGTCTAAGAACACAAGGGAAAGGGGGTCACTGTGGGTCGCTGGCACACTGAAGCACTTGTTGAGGAACACTCTGTAGGGGGAGCTGGCCACCAACCGCTCCAAGAAGGATCTGGCATAGGGATGGGAGAGTCAGAGAGTATGTTGGGCCAGGGAGAGAGGCTGGCAAAGAACTGGGCTGTGCTGAGAGAAGCTGGGAAAGGCTGTGAGAGGATGGGAGGATCTGAAAGGAAGAGAAGAATGTGAGGGAGAGTGGAGGGGACAGGAAGACAGTCTGGAAGAGGCTGAGAGAGACTAAGAGGGGCTGGGAGTAGCTGGGGAGGCTGGCAATGAAGATGCTGGAAAAGGCTGTAAGAGGTTGAGAGGGACCATGGGAGGCTGGGGAGTGTGTGAGGGCAGGGAAAGGCTTGGAGGAGACTGGATGCCTGTGATAGTTAGGGTGAGGGAATGAGTGAAAGAAAGACAATTAATATTGTGAATATGGTTAGGTTAGATTATGTTGCAACACACACACACAGGCGCGAAGGATGAGTGTAGACAGCTCCGAGAATAACAACAAATTCTGCACCCGAGAGGAGCCGTGGAATGCCTAGATTGTTGTTAGGGATTGGGGAGGAGCTCGTAGGTGTCCACAACTAAACAGTGAGTAGAAAAGAGAGAAAATTGTTGAAATATGGATGAAAATATGAGTGAGGCGTCGCGAGAGACATCTGGCGGTGGTGCGGTTCCGAGAAGGAACGTAAACATAGAGACTCCAATAGGGTTGAGGAGGCTTACGGAGAGGGGTGGAGACAGGGACATTTCAGGATTTGCCCCAGAAAGAACGAGTCTGAGAAGAATTTTTGAAGTGAAGGAACTGAGATCTATGAAAGAATTAATTGCAGAGGTATGGGAGAAACAGGACTTACTACAAATTGAGTATTTGGTGTTAAAACAGGATCTCATTGACTCAAGGAAGGACATTAGTGACCTGAAGAAAGAAATAACCTAAAAACGAAAAATGAATCCTTAAAGAAATCAGTTAATATAGGATTTTTTAATGTAAAATCCATTTTTATCTACATACTTACCCATAATTAATTATTGCTTAAGCCCTATCTACACAGCAAACTTACACATATGTCTACCAGCTCGTGAAAAAGAAACGAAAGAAACACTTGAGTCACCCCGTTTCACGTTTTCTTTGATGACCCCGTGACCCGTTCTCTATCCCAGGGGCCCCATCAACACAAGGAAACCTCATTCGCCTCTAGCCTGAGGTCATAGAGGGGAGGGAGGAAGGGAAACTCAATTATAATTAATAATTATGGGTAAGTATGTAGATAAAAATTAATTTTACATTAAAAATCCTATTTGTTATTACACATACTACAACCCATAATTATTAATTATTGCTTACAACTGAATCCCAAGTATAGGAGGGAGGATGACCTCACCCCACAAAAAAAAAAGAAAAAAAAAAAAAAAAAACTTTTACCCTCAAAGAGAGGTACCCTTACATAACACAAGAAAAAAAACCTTACAGTGCAAAGGTCATGTCCGGAGACGGTTGCCACATCTTGTATCCCATGAAAATAGCAACCAAACAAGAGGAGGGAGACAAGCTTCACAAAAAAAAGCTTTTCCAACTCTAAAGAGAAAGGAACCTAAACTCTCTATACTGAGTAACAATACATATAACCATATGTAACCTGGTCATCATTCAATTACCCTAAGAGCAGATACCACTGGTCCCACAGAAAAGGTATCTAAATACCGATGTGTAACATCTCTAAGATAAAAAGAAGCAAGTGTGGACATAGACTTCCAGGTTCCTGCCCGAAGGACAGCCGGAATACTCCGAACTTTCCTGATCAAGGTACTTGTAGCTACCGCCCGAACTTCATGTGCCCTAACCCAAACCAAGCGCATGTCCTCCTCTGAGACATCACCATGTGCTCGTTGTATGACCTTACATATCCACTGAGAGATGGTATGAGGGTGCACCACACGTCTAGGTTCAGGAACAGTCACAAAAAGTCTGGAGCATCGAGGACGACAATCCCTGGTCCTACGAAGATATTCCCTTACAGCTCTGACTGGGCATAAAAGCCGGTCTTCCTCAGAGTCACCAACAAAGTCCTTAAGAGCAGGAATCGTGAAGTCTGAGATTCATCCCCAGGAAGTTGGGTGTTCGCAAGAAAATCCGGGGCCAAAGAAAAGGTCATGGAGGACCAACCCTTAGAGTGACGAACCTCTGCCGAAAGTCCATGCAGCTCACTAACCCGACGAGCCGAAGCTAAAGCCAAAAGAAAAGTTTTCAAAGACACGTCCCTCATTGAAGCCAAACAAAGAGGCTCATAAGGGGACTTCATTAACGAACGTAAAACTAAAGACAAATCCCATGCAGGAATGCGTGGGGAACGAGGACGAGCCGACTTGGCAAATCCTCGAAACAGGGCTGACAGATCCAAATCATGAGAGACATTCAAGCCAGATTGCCTTAAAATGGGGCCTAAAGCTGACCGATAGCCCCTAATGGAAGGCAAGGACAAACACTTGTGTCCCAAAGAAACATAAAAAAATCTGCCAAGTCCATCACAGAGATTGAGAGAGGATCATAACCCCGCGACTGACACCAACCACAGTAGACAGACCATTTCGCTTGATAGACTTTTGCCGAGGACTGTCTGACTGGAAGGGCCATGACTCCAGCAGCTTTCTGCGAAAAGCCTCTTGCTCGGAAGAGGTGCTGGAGAGTCTCCACGCGTAAAGATGAAGGGCCTCTGGAGACTGATGAAAGAGGTGACGATAAGGCTGGCAGAGCAGTGAAGCCCACTGAGGCAAAACTCAAGGACTGTCTACTAACAGACTCAGAAGCAGAGGAAACCAGTCTGCCTGAGGCCACCGCGGAGCAATTAGCGTCATTCGAATGCAAGTGGCCTGCCTGAGTCTAACCAACACTCGACGAATCAGAGAGAATGGAGGAAACGCGTACAGGTCCAAGTCCTCCCACTGGAACGCAAACGTGTCCTCTTTCCAAGCTCCCACGTCTGGTAGGGGAGACACATACAATGGCAACCTGGCTGTTGCAAACAGGTCTACCTGAGGAGTCCCCCACACCTGGAACACCCTCTTGCACAATGCTGGATGCAGAGTCCACTCGGACCCCACACACTTGCGACTGAAGACGTCCGCCACTGGGTTGCGGCGTCCCGGCACGAACTTGGGGCGAAGAGAGATGGAGTTGTTCTCGCACCATTGGAGAACCTCCCCTGCTAGACCTGACAGAGACTTGGACCGAGTGCCTCTCGAGTTTCGTAAGTAGGCGACCACTGTCGAATTGTCTGACATGAGAGAAACCACACTCCCTGACAATTCCTGCTGAAAGGACTGTAGAGCCAGGAACACAGCCATCATCTCCAGATGGTTGATGTGAAATCTCCTCTCCTCTGGGGACCACACCCCCGATGCGAGAGAATCCCCCAGATGAGCACCCCATCCGTAATGGGATGCGTACGAAAACTGAGTCTGTTCTGGAGGGGCCATCATAAAGGGAGCTCCACTGCAGAGATGCGCTGGATCCATCCACCAAAAAAGGTCCTCCAGACATCGCTGACAGAGGAACCCTCCACCAGGTTGGGTCTGATGCAGCCTTCCAGTGAGACTTCAGGCACTACTGAAGTGACCATGAGCGTACTTGGCCCCCTGGAACCATCCTCTCCAGGGAAGCTAGATGGCCTAGGAGTGACCTCCATAGCACCACGGTAGGAGCTCTGTCCTCCAGAAAAGTGTGAGCCAGTGACTGAAACCTGGTCACCCTTTCTGGTGATGGAAATACCCGAGCCTGCACCGAATCCAGTATCATACCTAGGTACTGTTTCTTCTGACTGGGTACTAGATCTGACTGGGGCAGATTGAACTGAATGCCCAAACGAGTGCACAGGCCAAGAATAGCTCAAGCAGTGCTTATACACATCTGGAGAGAGGATCCTGTGACCAGCCAATTGTCCAGATAGTGGCGCATGCTGAAACCTTGTCGATGAGCCCATGCAGAGACTGGCGCCATGACCTTGGTAAATACCTGCGGGGCAGTGGCGAGGCCAAAACAAAGAACCCGGAACTGAAACACTTTGCCTCGCCAAATGAACCTCAGGTACTTGCGAGACCGAGGATGGATTGGCACTTGGAAATACGCATCCCTCAGTTCCAGAGATACCATCCAATCCCCTACACTCATTGACTCCAAAACTGATGCCACTGTCTCCATACGGAAGGGGCTGACCTTTAAAAAGGTGTTTAAGGCCGACAGTTCAAAAACAGGTCTCCATCCTCCTGTCATCTTGGGTAAAAGGAACAGCCGGGCATTAAATCCCTCTGGCTTGTCCACCACAAGTTCTATGGCCTCTTTGCCCAGCATGTCCTCCACCACCATGTCTAAGGCCAGTTGATGGTCCGACCCCACTGCATAGCTCACGAACTCTATGGGCCTTGCTGACAAAGGAGGGGGGCGCAGAAAGGGGAGAACATACCCGTAACGCAGGGTCTTCACTACCCTGCTGCTGCAGGCAAGCGCCAACAGACACTGGAGAGAGAACCACTTCCCTAGCGAGATCTGCTACTGCGGGAACCTCTGGCCCGAAAGGACGTGGTACCGCCACTGAGGAAGTCCTGGGGACTGACGTCGACGAGGAGGCACGAACAGCTGAACCTCTCCTTGTCTGCTGTCTCATTGTACCCCTATGGGAAGCAGAGGAAGAACCCTGAAGGAGGAGGCCAAACCTTGGACCACCGAAGAAAGCGTGCGTTGCTGAGAAGCCAAATGCTCCTTGTCCTGCACACTGGCCACTACAGTGGGGTCAAACAGCATGTCAGAAAAGGGAGAAGAAAGCAATTGCATCCTGTCCCTGTCAGAAAAGGTACGAGGCAAAGACTCAACCACAGCTTGCCTCCGTAACATAAGGAGTCTACAACGCAGCTCCTCTGTTGGACGAAGAATGTCCTTGTTGGCCTTGGCCAGGGCTGACAGGAACTCCAATACACCCTGCTCCATACCCGAAGCAGTACCAGCCCACATTGCCAAAACCTGGTCCACCCAAGAGGCAATGTCAGCCATGGAACTACATACTCTCTCCATTTGGGTCAAAAGGCGAGAGGAGACGGAGACTGACTGGCTACCCAAAGACCTTGGACCCAACAGCTCCTCGTTAATTGGAGGTGAAGTCGTCGAGGTCCCCTCAGGCAATTAAAAGGATCTGGTTCGTCCATACCAGTCCCTCAGTAACTTAAAAGAAGCAGAAGAAGGCTTAGGCTCCTTTTGGGATCTGCATTGGACTTCCTCACGGACAGCTTGAGCCATAAGCGACCGTGGGAGAGTAATATGGGGCTGGCAGGGCAAGCCTGAACCCTGTACCCTCTCTACTCCCGTAAGTTGGGCTGAGGAAGTGACCTCTGGTGAAGGCAGCTGAAGGTAGTCCCTCACTTGGCCTATGAGGTGCACAAAAGGAGACACAACGGTCTGAGTGGAAGGTATCTCATCCTCGTCATCCTCACCAGCAGTAGAGGAAAGAGGATGGCCATCTGTCACTGGAGGCACAAACTCATGGTCAACCCCAGTGCGCTGGAAATAAGGGACACTAGGCACAGGGAGCTGTAAATGACACAGTGGAAGCCTTACCCAAGTCCAGCCACTGAGGAAGAGACTGTCCGTCTGGCCTGGGAGCCAAAGGGACGCCAGCCTCTGTACTAGGATCATGGGAGCCATATGGCTGACAGGGTATAATTGCAGTTTCAACCAATATCCCCCACGTAATAATTTACCATCTGAACGTCTATATTGCACTGTTAGGAGCATTTCTAAACCAAAGTTGTCTGGGGATAAGTTGATGGCCGCCAGGCATGGGAGCCGTGACAGACGCCATCAACAGTATCCCGGATAGGAGTCTGGCCGCCAAGCATGGGAGCTGTATGACAGACGCCGACCTCCGTATCCTGGGTGGTCAGATGGCCGCCGGGCATGGGAGCCTGATGGCTGACGCCAACCTCACCCCCATAAACAGTCTTACCCTGTGTACCACTTGGTCCCGGCTGGGAACTGTCCATCTGGGAGGCAGGTGACACGAAACCCGAGAATGGAGAGCCTGAAGAAGAATAGAGAAGGACCTGGGAAAGCTATCCAACGTCTCTTCCATCCTGCACATCCGTTTGTCCAGCTGTTGAGATGAGGAGGAAGACTTACGTTTACCTGTAGCAGACGATGCAGACGCCATTTTCCTCTCCATACGATCTTTTATACCCACCAACAGACGTTGAAACTGATCGTGGGACAAATCCCTACAGCTGTCACAACGGGAAGCAAGGCTACAAAACACCTCCCTACATGACAAACAAGATAAATGAGGATCAACATTGGATGAAGGAAGGTAGCCAGAACACTTGAAACACTTACGTGCCATAAAACGAAAATCCTCACTGCAAGTAAATAAAGACAAAGGAGAGAAAACAAAACAATCAAACAAAGCCAAACAGCCGGCTGAAACCGGTGCCAACACGCTGGAAACCGTGTGTAGTCACTGCGACAGCAAAAATGCGAGTGAGGGTTCCTTGTGTTGATGTGGGGCTCCTGGGATAGAAAATGGGTCACGGGGTCATCAAAGAAAACAGGAAACGGGGTAACTCAAGTATTTCTTTCGTTTCCTTTTCACGAACTGGTAGACATGTGTAAGTTTGCTGTGTAGATAGGGCTTAAGCAATAATTGATAATTATGGGTTGTAGTATGTGTAATAACAAACTCAAGAAGGGAAAATAAAAGATGTGAGGGAACAGATTAAGGACATACCGACCAAAGCACAGACTAACCTAGAGAAAATCCAGGAATTAAAAAACGATTGGAAAAAGGAACAGGAAAATCAGCAAGTAAGTTTTACAGAAATTGTAAACCAACAAGAGAAGGAAAAGACTAGGGAGACTGTAGTGCAAGTAATTAAGGAGAAACACAACTTAGTGAGAGAAGCAGTGGACAAGAAGAAATGTGTAGTGGTTTTTGGAGTGATAGAAAAAAGAAACCCAGTAAAATTTGTGAGAGATAGAGAGGACATGGAAATTGCAAAAGGTGTAATAAATAAAATACAGAATGAAAATCAAGAGCTGGAGAAGGATATTGAAGAAGTATTTAGAATAAGTAAATATGTTGAAGGAAGACACCGCCCAATTAAGATCAAACTGAAGTCTCAAACAACAGTAGAAGAATGATAGGAAGAATGATAGGAAAGGGGCGCAGGAAACAGGAAAAGTTAGGAGGCATAGCCTTGCTCCACAGAAAAGCAAGGAATCTGAGAGTAGAAAAACTTGATGCTGGAGACAGTGTGGAAAGTGAGGATGTGTTAGCAGCCCAAGTGGAGTACATGAATGAGTGTGGTAGATCTGAGAGGCTGGTGGTAGTGGTAGTGTACATGACAGTGGAAGGTGATAGAGCAGTCAGGGAGAATAGCAGGAAGTATGGTGTGTTGAAGAAGATCGTAAGAGAACATGCAAGGGAGAAAGTGATTATTATGGGAGATATGAATGCTCATGTAGGCATTTTAGGTGAACAAATGAATAGGAATGGTGTGATGCTTGATGAGTTTGTGAATGAGATGGACTTAGAGAATCTAAATGAGACCCTGGCAGAAGGACGTGTAACGTGGTGTGCTAGGAACCAGGAGTCAGCGATTGACTATATTCTAGTGAATGGGAGAATGCGTGAAATTGTGGACCGCATGTGGATTGATGAGGATGGAACGGTTGACATTGTCTCGGACTATAACATGGTGCTTGAGTGTAAGATGCAGGATGGGAGAACTTTCAGGTAGATTTGAGTGAGAGAAGCTGGGACAATGAACATTTGAATGATGTGGATGAGATGAATGATAGGTTTGTTGAGAATGTAAAAAAAGCAGTCAGATAGATTACGTGAGAATGAGTGCTAGGAAGCGTGCATGCAAGCCGAGATGGAATGAGGAGATCAAGGATGCCAGGAGAGAGAGAAAGAGACTGAATAGGGTATGCAGGCAAATGAGAAAGAGATGGCATGAGAGTGAGGAGACTGAAGGAGAGTACCAGAATGCATGGACAGCATATGTGAGCCAGCAGCGAGTGAGAGAAATGTGATCCAGTCCCTGAGGGAGAAAGGTGTGGAAGGTGGCCGGGAATGGTACAGATTCTTGAGGGGTGAAGGGATGCCTGACAGTGAGAATGTGGAGAGCCTAAAGGTGAATGGGGCACTGGTGACAGACAGGACATGAGAAGGGTGGTTAAGGAGTTCTGGGAAGAGATTGGAGGAGTAGGTGAAGTATCTGAGGTGAGAGAAGGATGTGTGACACTGGAGAGGAAGAATGCAGATGAACTGAATGAGAGAATCAGCAGGGAGGAGGTGGAGAAATGTGTGAAAAAGCAAAAGAATGGGAAGGCAGCAGGTCCAGATGGATTACTGTATGAAATGTACAAAAATGGTGGGGAGGTTGTGATTGATAGAATAACTGAGCTATTTAACCAGGTATGGGAGGAGGAGAAAGTGCCAAGAATGTGGAATGAATGTAGGGTGACTCTGTTGCACAAGGGAGGATTCAAGAGTAAAAATGAGTTGAAGAACTAGGTGAGAGAAGGATGTGTGACACTGGAGAGGAAGAATGCAGATGAACTGAATGAGAGAATCAGCAGGGAGGAGGTGGAGAAATGTGTGAAAAGGCAAAAGAATGGGAAGGCAGCAGGTCCAGATGGATTACTGTATGAAATGTACAAAAATGGTGGGGAGGTTGTGATTGATAGAATAACTGAGCTATTTAACCAGGTATGGGAGGAGGAGAAAGTGCCAAGAATGTGGAATGAATGTAGGGTGACTCTGTTGCACAAGGGAGGATTCAAGAGTAAAAATGAGTTGAAGAACTATAGGCCAATTGCATTATTAAATACAGTAGGTAAAGTGTTCAGTGCAGTGTTGAATGAGAGACTGTGTAAATGGATTGAGCGATCTGGAGTGTTAGGTGAGGAGCAGAATGGTTTCCGTGTGAACAGGAGAGCGGAGGACAACATGTTTGTGGTGAATGAGATGATAGAGAAGAAAAGAAAGGATGGAGGTAAACTATATCTAGGCTTTCTAGATATAGAGAAAGCATATGACAGGGTGAATAGAGAAATGCTAGGCAAAGTGTTAGGAAAGATTGGGTTGAGTGCAAAGATAACCAACATAGTGCGTAGCATGTATGTTGACACGAGAGCGAAGTATAGGTTAGGAGACATAGAAACAGACTGGGTGAAGAGTGAAAGAGGTGTTAGGCAAGGATGCATATTGTCACCAACCCTTTTCAGCTTATACACAGAGGAGTTAGCAGCCAGAATGAGAAGGGTGAATGCAGGAGTAAGAGTGGGGAATGACAGGATTGGTGTGCTACTGTATGCGGATGATGCAGTGGTTATGAGTGAATCAGCGGATGAGTTGCATAGTCTACTGGATGTAGTGGATGGTTATGGGAAAGACTTTGGAGTTAGGTTTAGTAGTGAGAAAAGTAAGGTAATGATTGTGAATAGGTCAGAGGATGAAAGCAATGCAACGTGGAGGACAGGAGTGAATGAGCTGAATCAGGTACTAGAATATAAGTACCTGGGATGTGGGTTAGCCCAAATGGATGTGAGAAAGCAAAGAATGAAAAGATTAGCTTGGCTAACCAATGGGTTGGAAGATAGGGAGTGCAGCAAGGATGAGAGCGAGTAAATATGATGTGCTGAGAGAAGTATGGAAGAGTGTGGCTGTGCCTAGTATAATGTATGGTATGGACGTGACTGCTTGGAATGAAAATAAAATTGACAAGCTAGAAGTAGGCCAGAACAGAGTAGCTAGGATGGCACTGAACGCACCAAGGTATGCAGTATTAGAAGCCCTGAGAGGTGACATGGGTTGGAGCACATTTAGGGAAAGAGTAATAAAAGCAACACTCAGGTATAAGATTAGGTTGGAAAGAATGGATGATGAAAGAATAGCAAGAAAGGTGTATCTGTGGAATGAGAGTGGAAGCAAATGGAGGAAGAGATGCATGAGGATGACAGAGAGGAATGGATTGCAAGTGGTGTGGGGGATGAGGATGGCTGGGAGGAACCAAGATGAACGTGAATGGATCCTGACAAAAGGAGGTAGAGTGGGAGCTGAATGGGATGTGAGGAAATGGAAGAGTGAGATAGACAGAGAGGTGAAGTGTGTGGGACTGAATATATGGAAGAATGGCATGGAACAAAAGAGTACTATGGAATGGTACAAAGAGAAAGAAGCCCCAATGTATGAGAGGTGGTATGATGGCAGCCTGGGTGGTGACCTTCTCTTTCGAGCTAGGGCACAGTGTATGGATGTGAAATGAGAGAAATTATAGATGGTCTGAGTCCCGCAGCAAAGTGTGCCAGATGTGTGACATGGGAGAGGATGAGTCGATGGAGCATGTAGTACTTGAGTGTGAGAAGTATGAAAGAGACAGGATGGAGATGATGCAAGTGATTCTGACTGAGTTAGGGCATAGTTGGGATGAGAGAGTGGAGAAGACAGGAAGGGAATGGATGGTGTTGCTGCTGGGACTGTGTAGAGAGACGAATGAAAGGATGATTGAAGCTGTAAAGGAGTTTCTGGAGAAAATGTGGTGTGCCAGATGTAGAGAAAATTAATGTGCAAGATACTGTTTTTTTTTTTCTGTCTGTGTTTGTTTGTTTTTTGTTTTCTACAGGAGTTGCTGATATAAAGGCCTGGCCCTGGAGTGATCCCGAGCCACCTGTAACATCAAGTTCAAGTTCAAGTTCAAGAATTGTTAGCACGGTCTGCCAGACTAGCAAGCAAGGAAGAGACTAAGGACATTTTGATAAAGAGAGACATGAACATAGAAGAGAGAGAGAAAGAAAAACTACTAAGAGCTGAGGTCAAGGAAAAAAATGAGAAGAGAACAGAGACCGAGAAAATGAAATTCTTTTGGAGGGTAGTGGACATGAGATTGAGGAAGTGGTATGTACAGGAACGAAAAGAGGAAGAAGGGGGAGCAACAGCAATAGCATCAAACTAAAGATAGCCTAAACAAATATAAATGGATTGATAATGGGAATTAATGAACTCAATGATTATCTGAAGGACTCAAAACCAGACATAATGGGAATTGTAGAAACTAAATTAAAAGGACAGATACCACCAGACAGTGTGGGAAACAAGCTGTATAAGAGCTGGTATAGAAACAGAAAAGGAAAACAGGGAGGAGGAGTCATGATACTGGTCAAGGAAAATATAAATGTTAAGAAAGTAACGTATGGAGAGGATAATGCGGAAATGATCACTTTAAGGATAGAAGACAAAGATAGGAAAAATAGGGATTTTACAGTAATGTATGTATCACCAAAAATGAGAGCCTGGAAGGAGAGAGAATACACCGCAATGATAAGTGATACAAAAAACTCACTAAAGGAGATATTAAAAGAGGGAGAAAATACGATATTGATGGGAGACTTCAATTGTAAGGAGGTGCACTGGGAAGATATGTCATCGAAAGGAGGAGAAGAATCATGGGGGACCATGTTGTTAGATTTGACTATGGACTACACAATGACACAGTGGATCCAAGAATGCACGAGATATAGAAGTGGTGAAGAACCATCAAGACTGGATCTAGTATTCACGAAAGAACCGGAAATAGCGAGCAATATTAAATATATGACCCCAATAGGAAAAAGTGACCATGTACTAATAGAGATGGAACTAAGGGACGGGACATACATAGCAAGGAATGAAAAATATAAGAAGGGAAGACAAATATATAGTAAAACTGACTTCCATGGCATAAAGAAATTCTTCAAGGAGACAAAATGGAATGAATTTTACAGAGAAGAGGTGGGAGTGGAAGAGAAATGGAGGATGTTTAGGAACATTTACAATAAGGGAGTGGAAACATATGTGCCAAAACAGAGACAAGAAAAGTATATATACAGGAGTGGTATAACAGAAGATGCAGTGAGGCAAAGGAGCAAAGAGACAAAGCTTGGAACAAATGGAAAAAAACAAACACCCTGGAAAGTGGCAAGTATATATCAGGGAAAGGAATGAGTATGTAAAGATCCGTAGGGAGGAAAAAAGGAAATATGAAAAAGATATAATTTACAAATGCAAGGACCAGCCAAAACTATTTTACAGATATGTAAATGGAAAGCTGAAAACCAATCACAATATGGAAAAGTTGAGAAGAGGAAACATAGAATACACAGAAGATCAAGAAGTGGCCGAAATAATGAGTGAACATTCTAACGAAGTATTCACCCGAGAGAATGATAAAAATGAAGAAATTGGCCGAGAAAAAAGATCTCCTCCTATGAGTGAAATTATTGTATCACGGCATGATATAGAAAAGGAAATGAAGGATCTCAATGTAAGAAAATCTCATGGTCCAGATGAAGTCTCAAACTGAATACTTAAAGAATGTAGGGAGGAATTAGTGGATAAAGTATATACAACATTATAAATTGCTCCCTAAAAGAAGGTAAGATACCAGAAGATTGGAAAAAAGCAAACATAGTACCAACATATAAAGGAGGAAATAAAGAAGATCCAACAAATTACAGACCAGTATCTCTCACAAGCACCATAGCCAAAATCTGCGAGAAGATTATTAAGAATAAATGGGTGAAACACTTGGAGGAAAATAATATTCTGAACTCAAGACAGTTTGGGTTCAGACATGGAAGATCATGAACCACTAATCTACTATGTTTCTACTCAAGATTATTAGATATAATTCAGGAAAGTGACGGGTGGGCTGACTGTGTATTTCTGGACTTAAAGAAAGCGTTTGACAAGGTGCCACACAGAAAATTGTTAGAGAAATTAGAGTTCATAGGAGGACTGCGAGGTAATCTATTAGAGTGGATGAGAGACTTTTTACATGCAAGAAAAATGTGAGTTATGATTAGAGACAAAGTATCTACTTGGAAAGGAGTGATTAGTGGAGTCCCACAGGGATCGGTGTTGGCTCCAATTATGTTTGCCATATACGTAAATGACATGGATGAAGGGGTGACCAGTTATATGAGTTTTTTTGCAGATGATGCAAAATTGCTGAGGAGATTGGAAAGTAAGAGGGACTGTGAACAATTGCAAGATAATCTTGAAAAAATTTGGAAATGGGGTCAAAAATGGGAAATGGAATTCAATGTCAAAAAGTGTAGTGTAATGGAATTTGGAAAAAGCAAAAACAGGATATCAGAAATATACAATCTGGGAGACAAAGAAGTAAAGAAGGTAGAATTTGAAAAAGACCTGGGAGTAGTTATCACAAATGATATGACCCCTGACAAACAAATAAACAAAATCATTGGAGAAACCTACAATTTGTTAAGATCAATCAAAGTGGCATTTGCATATATGGATGAGGAAATGGTAAAAAAGATATTGATTACAATGATACTACCAAGACTGGAATATGCAGCAATTCTATGGTCACCTAGTACTAAGAAAAACATAAGGAAACTTGAAAGAATACAAAGAGCAACAACAAAATTGGCACCAGAGCTGTCTGAATTAACATATGATGAACGGTTATCAAAACTGGAATTACCAACGTTAGAACAAAGAAGAGAAAGAGGACACCTGTTGAAGAACATGGAAATCCTTGATAGAGAGGACCTCCTAATTTGGGACACAAGGAACACAAGAGGGCATGAAAAAAAACTGAAAAAGGACAATTATAGAAGAGATGTGAAGAGGAACAGCTTCCCCCACAGAGTAGTGGATGTATGGAACAATTTGGATGAAAAAATAGTGTGTGCAAGGACCATACATGAATTTAAGACTAATTTGGACAATATGAGATATGGAGACGGGACACCACGAGCTTAGCTCCCCTTCCCGTAACATACAACTAGGTAAAC
>JAHFWG010000564.1:42613-53245 GCA_020233015.1 Callinectes sapidus | reverse complement strand
CTCTCTCTCTCTCTCTCTCTCTCTCTCTCTCTCTCTCTCTCTCTCTCTCTCTCTCTCACCTACTTTTTTCCCTTCTTTCTCTCCTTCATTCATTCATTTTTTGTTTCATTATTATAATTTGAACACGATTTCGTCAATAAACTAATACTAAACATCTCTCTCTCTTTCTCTCTCTCTCTCACCTACTTTTTCCCTTCTTTCTCTCCTTTCATTCATATTTTTTTGTCTGTTTGTTGTTGTTTTAATTTGAACACAATTTCGTCAATAAACCAATAATAACTCTCTCTCCCAGGTATGTACGGGGAGTGGCTGGTGCATGATTCCGGAATGACAGTGCTGCAGAAAAGCCACGGGTTTACCACAGGGGAAGCTATGACACTAGACAGAACGTTAAGGGTGAGATATGATACTGTTTATTATATTTTCTAGGGGTGTTTTGAGCATTTGGTTAGGTTAGGTTAGGTTAGGTTTGGGGGGGAGGAAGAAATGGAGGAGGAGGAGGAGGGGGGAAGATGAAAAAAAGGAAAGAGGAAGAAGGGAGATGAGATGTAGTGGAGGAGGAGTAAGAGAAGGAGGAGAAGGAAAAAAAGGAAGAGGAAGAAGGAAGATGAGATGTAGTGGAAGGAGGAGGAGGAAAAAAAAAAAGCTATGACAATGGACAGGACATTAAGGGTGAGATATGATATTGTTTATTATATTTTTAAGGGTGTTTTAAGTTTTTGGTTAGGTTAGTTGGGTTGTGGTCTTAAGTCTTCCCTTCTCTTAAGTTAAGTGGTGGTTATAATTTCAATGCGTTTTCTTTCTTTCTTTCTTTCTTTATTCAATTTTATTTATTTATTATTTATTCAATGTGTTTTCTTTCTTTCTCTTTATTTATTCATTTATTTATTCAATTTTATTTATTTATTATTTATTCAATGCATTTTTTTTCTTTCTTTCTAATTTATTTATTGAGTAAAAACTAACTAAACTCTTTAGTACTACTAATAATACTGTTTATTATATTTTCTAGGGGTGTTTTGAGTATTTGGTTAGGTTAGGTAGGGGTGATGTATGATACTGTTTATTACCTATATTTTCTAAGGTGGTTTTTGAGTGTTTGGTTAGGTTAGGTGGGGAAAGTAATTATTATTGTTATTATTATTTGTTTTTTATTTATTTACTTTTTTGCCCTCTCTCTCTCTCTCTCTCTCCTCATTCTTCTCATATTTCTCATTTTTCTTCTTTGTACCTCCTCCTCCTCCTTCCTCCTTTCTTCTTCTCCTCCTCTTATTATTATTATTATCATTATTTTTCTTCTTCTTCCTCTTCTTCCTCCCTCCTCCTTTCTTATAAGAGAGAAATAATAGAGAAAGTAATTATCGTTATTATTATTATTATCTCTGTCTCTTAACCAGGAAGGACACAACCACCTACTTTCTTATTATTATTTTCCTTCTTCCTCCTCCTCCTCTTCCTTATAATACAGATATAATAGAGAAAGCAATTACCATTATTATTATTATTATCTCTGTGTCTCTGTGTGTTATGCAGGGAGGGCACAACCACCTACAGGAGCTGGGCCATCAAGGTGTGGTGGTGATACGCAACCCCTTCAAAGCTCTCATCTCACACCGACACCTGGATGTTGGTGGACACACTGGCTATGCACCTAAAGCTCATTTCATTGGCCAAGGTGTGTGTGTGTGTGTGTGTGTGTGTGTGTGTGTGTGTGTGTGTGTGGATGATGTTTAATATGGTGTTGAGTTAGTGGGGTGTCATTCTCTGTCTCTCTTTTGTTCTTTCTTTTTTTCTTTCTCTCTGTCTCTCTTTCTCCTTCTTTCTCTTTCTTTTTTTCTTTGTCTCTCTTTCTCAAAAACACATAAAACACCCCTAAAATACCCTAAAACACTCAAAAACACACAGAAAACACCCCTAAAATACCCTAAAACACTCAAAAACACACAGAAAACACCCCTAAACACTATACATTAACCTAACCTAACCTAACCTAATAATCAACAGGCTGGGCAGAATTTGTGAGGCTGAAAATAGGACTATGGCGCGACTTCTACGAGGACTGGCTAAGGAAAACACACCCCGACGCCATCTACGTGACACACTACGAACTACTCAGAGAAAACGCCGTCCAGGAAATGAAGGGGATACTCAGATACTTAAAAATCCCCGAAGATACCCAAAGATTAAAGTGTTTGGGGAGGAATTTAGATGGACTATTTAAACGCAAGCCGAGACGTAACGTGCAGCTCAATTTTGATCCATTTACCGATGAACTGAGGGGTTTAATTTACGATGCTATTGATGTTGTTGATGGTGCGTTAAGGGAGAGGGGGAAGGAGGGACTGCCACTTGATATTTATGAAGTGTATGATAAAGCAGAAGCTGATATTATGAGAGGAAGGAGCAGAGATGGTGATGCTTTCAAGAAATTTGGGTGAGGATGGAGAAATGTGAAAAACTTGGAAATAATGATGAAAATATGATGAGTTTGGAAATTATGAAGGAAATAAGACACACTTGGAAATAATAATGAAAATATGACAGGCTTGGAAATAATGAAAATATAAATAGCTTGGAAATAATGATAGAAATGTGACAAGCTTGGAAATAATAATGAAAATGTGAATAGTTTGGAAATAATGATGAAAATGTGAATAATTTGGAAATTATCATGAAAATGTGAATAGCTTGAAATAAAGGTGAAAATATAAATGGCTTAGAAATAATGATGAAAATTTGAATAGTTTGGAAATTATGAAGAAAATATGACAAACTTGGAAATAATCATGAAAATATGACAGGCTTGGAAATAATGAAATTATAAATAGCTTGGAAATAATGATAGAAATGTGACAAGCTTGGAAATAATGATGGAAATGTTTAAGTTTGGAAATTATAAAAGAAATGTGTGTTTTTGGATGGAAATTGTACTGAAAATGTGTGTTTAGAGATGGAAATTACACTGAAAATAGGTGTTCAAGCTTGGAAATCATAATGGAAATGTGACAAGCTTGGAAATAATTAAAGAAATATGACAGGCTTGGAAATAATGAAAGAAATATGACAGGCTTGGAAATAATGATGAAAATATGAATACCTTGGAAAAATTGTCTGTTTAGAGCAGCAAATTATACTGAAAATGTGTTTAGAACTGAAAATAATGATGGAAATTTTTAGAGTTGGAAATTATGAAGGAAATTTTTAGAGCTGGAAATCAGGAAAGAAATGTTTAGAGATGGAAATTATGAAGGAAGTGTTTAGAGTTGGAAATTATGAAGGAAATTCGAGTTGTAGAGGTGGAAATTATAATCAAACTCATGAATGATTGAATCTAAGGCTCTTCTAAATACAGAAACCTCTCGATTTATGCATAAACACATTTTTGAAGAGGGTATGCAAAACCAAAACAACGTAAATCGAACTATATATATATAAACTGTACATACGTGTGATTGCGTGACTGTTGTTGTTGTTGTTTGAATTGTTGTGTAAAGGGAAAGTTTGAGTGTGGGAGGAAATAATTGTGAGTGAGAGATTGAGTGAAGAAATTATTGTTTGTGAGTTATGGGGAAAATAGTTCAGGTTAAAACACTGTTAGGAAAAAATTAATGATAATAATGAAAGTTAGAGAAAAAAAACTATGTTGTTAATTTAAAAAGATAAGGAAAAAAGAAAATATTGAGTAAAAAGAAAAATAGAAACAGGAAAGTTAAGAGAAAAGATATAAAGTTATAAAAGAAAAAAGAAAATATTGAGTAAAAAAGAGAAAAAGTAGAAAGAGGAAAGATGGAATAAGAAAGAAGTATTATCATTATTTGTTTTTTTAGTGATTTTTTGTTTATTTTTTAAAAGTAGAAGGAAATGCGTGTTGTTTTTAGTTAATAATGAAAGGTTATTATTATTTATTCCTGTTGAGAGTTATATATAAAATTATTTTCATAAAAACCTCTTTAACAACACAAAAAAACAAAAAAATGTACTTGTATAAAGAATGAAAACTTTAAATGCCTTTCTCAGTATTAATAAAAGAATTACATCAAAAATATATAAACTTCATTAAAAATAAAAACAATACAAACTTCACTTGATATAAAAGAAGAAAAACAAAAAAAGAATGAAACTTCAATTAATATCAAAGAACACCCAAAAATATAAATAAATAAATAAAATACAAGAAAAAAACAAAAATATAAACTTCATTAAAAGTAAGAATAACAAAAAACTTCATTCAATATACAGAAAAATGAATAAAACTTCAATTAATATCAAAGAAACCCCCCAAAATGAATAAACAAATAAAACACAAGAATTTACAGTAAAACAAACCAAATAAATAAATTAAAACAAATACAATGTGCCTTTACACCATTACATAAATAAATAAAAAATCTTTATATGATATTCCTCAGTGTTTCCCTTAAACCAAAAAAACATGTGATAAATTACAGTGTATTTTGATATAAATGAAAAAAAATAGTGTGTATTTTGATATGTATGGAAAAAAAGAAGCGTGTATTTTGGTATGAATTGAAAAAAAAAATTGCATTTTGAGGTGTATTTTGAAAAATATATGTATTTGAGGGTGTGTTTTGAAAGTGTGGTATTTGAGGTATATTTTGAAAAGACGTGTATTTTGAGAAGGTATATTTTAAAAAGTGTGTATTTTGGAGTGTATTTTGAAAAGATGAATATTTTGGGGTGAATTTTGAAAGTATTGTGTTTTATTTTGAGAGAAGACGTATATATTTTGTAAGGATATATTATAAAAGTGTGCATTTTGTAAAGATTGTATTTTTAAAAAGGTGTATTTCCCAAAAATAAAAAATAAATAAAATAAAATAATAATGAAT
Source organism: Callinectes sapidus (assembly GCA_020233015.1). NCBI lineage: Eukaryota > Metazoa > Arthropoda > Malacostraca > Decapoda > Portunidae > Callinectes > Callinectes sapidus. Next base: position 48,395 of record JAHFWG010000564.1, on the reverse strand, counting down.
AATAATACATTTTTTTCAAGACCTGCATCAGAAACAAAAAAAATGGATTTCCTGAAGATATATATAAGACTAATTGCAAAAAAGTATAACGTATTAGAGAGAGAGAGAGAGAGAGAGAGAGAGAGATAATTGAATGTTGCTTATTTTCCTCCTCCTCCTCTTCTTTTTTTTTTTTCCTCTTCCTCCTCCTCCTCCTGATAAAGAACAATAAATTAAACACACACATGCACACACACATTGGCACTTACATGTGTGCGTCCTGTAGGAATGTGTGTGTGCAGATGCTGGCGTACGCACACACATACACATGGAGTCTGAAAAAGAGATATTAATTGTTATTGTTATTTTTTTTTGTGTGTGTGTTTTTTGTTCCTGTTATTTCATCTTACCTTCTTCTTCTTCTATCTCCTTCTCCATCTTCTACTACTACTATTACTACTACTACTACTACTACTACTACTACTACTACTACTACTACTACTACTACTACTATTTCCCTTCTTATTTACCCCACAAATGAAAAGAAAAACAAAAAAATAGTCAGAAATATATATTTTATAAAAAATATAATACAAACACACTCACACACACGCACGCACGCACGCACACACACACACACACACACACACACACACACACACACACAAACTTAAAAGGAAGAAAAAAGAAAGAATAAGAAAAATGAAAAAAAAAATATATATATATATATATATATATAAAAAGTATAAAAAAAAAGAGAAAGAAAAAAAACAAATAAATAACTATAATACATACACACAATAACAAAAATAGAAAAATAAAAAATCCCAAATAAAAACAAAAATTAAAAAAAAAACACATACAATCAAACAAACACACAAATTCAAAACAGAGAATCCAAAAATTTACTCAACGAATTATCACTTTTTCCTCCGCCTTTCAAAAACTCACTTCTCTCACTCTCTCCCCATCAATCGCTTTAAATTGGCCACTTTCACCTTCTTTTTCGAGGTTGTGGGGGGGGTGGGGGGGATGGGGCAGACAAACTATTTATTTCCACCTTTTTGCGCTCTTTTTTGGGTTTAAATGTTCCGAGCTGCGTTTTTCCCCCTTTTTTGACGTTTTCTTGCTCGTCGATTTTTGGGAAAAGTCCAGCGTTTTTTGAGTAAGTTTAGGGATTTTTGGGGTAAGTCTAGGGAGATTCAGGCATTTTCTAGGGTGTTTTTGGCTGTTTTTAGGGTGTTTTCAGGGAGATTTGGGGTAAAACCATCAACATCCGCCATAGAGAAGATAGATTTACTATTTCCCTCATTATTTCCACTCTCATTCTTTCCCTTTACAGACGAGAATAGCAAACCAGCATTAATTTCCTTATTCCTCCTTTTTTTCCTCTTCTTCCTCCTTTCCACCTCCTCCTCCTCCTCCTCCTCCTTCTTGGGTAAGGGGAAGATCTCCTCTTTCTTACCCTTACACACGCAGCAAAACACCTCAATCGTATTCAAACGCCCTTTAAAACGGGTCAATAGATTTCGTTCACTTTGCGTCTATTTTTCTGTTTTTTTTCTGGCTTGACAGATTATTCTCTTGAGTTTCCCGTTTCTTGCCTTTCTAGGACAGCCGAGGATGCGTGGGTGGTTGAGGTCAGCCATCCAAGGTGTGCTACAAGAGGGACACTGTATGAAACCCCCTGTCAGGCGTCTTAAACCTGCAAAAGTAGCATTAATGTTGTAGTTTTCCTGATTTTTTTATGCTTTCTCTCTCTCTTTTTTTAGTTTTTTTGCTTTCTATGTTTTGTTTCTCTTTGTTTTTGCTTTGTGTCTTGTGTTTCTCTGTTTTTTTAGGTTATTTACGGGTTTTTAAGGGTCTTTTTGTGGTGTAGTGGAAGTTATTGGGGTTTTCAAGGGTGTTTTTGTAGTTTGGCAGGGTGTACTGGAAGTTTTTGGGGTTTTCAAGGGTGTTTTTGTAGTTAGGCAGGGTGTAGTGGGAGTTATTGGGGTTTTCAAGGGTGTTTTTGTAGTTAGGCAGGGTGTAGTGGGAGTTATTGGGGTTTTCAAGGGTGTATTTGTAGTTTGGCTGGGTGTAGTGGGAGTTGTTGGGATTTTCAAGGGTGTTTTTATAGTTTGGCAGGGTGTATTGGAAGTTATTTGGGTTTTCAAGGGTGTTTTTGTAGTTTGGCAGGGTGTACTGGAAGTTTTTGGGGTTTTCAAGGGTGTTTTTGTAGTTAGGCAGGGTGTACTGGAAGTTTTTGGGGTTTTCAAGGGTGTTTTTGTAGTTAGGCAGGGTGTAGTGAGAGTTATTGGGGTTTTCAAGGGTGTTTTTGTAGTTTGGCTGGGTGTAGTGGAAGTTATTGGGGTTTTCAAGTGTGTGTGTGTGTGTGTGTGTGTGTGTGTGTGTGTGTGTGTGTGTGATATGCTAATAAACTAATAAATTTCTAGTGAAGCTTAAAACTAATTAGTAATACCAATACTATTACTACCACCACCACCATCACTACTACCACCACCACCACCACCACCACCACTACTACTACTACTACAGAATATATTGAAGTACTAAAAATGTAGACAAAAATACTAAATTGATCAATATCATAAAGAAAAGAAAAAGAAAGAATCAGAAAAACAAACAAAATACAAAAAAATAATATAGAAAAGTAAAAAAAGAAAAGAAAAAGAAAGAATCAGAAAAGCAAACAATAAACAAAAAAATAATATTGAAAAGTAAAAAAAAACGAAAAGAAAAAAAGAATCAGAAAAACAAACAAACAAAATTACAGAAAAGTAAAATAACAAAAAATTAAATAAAAGAAAAGAAAAAGAAAAAGAAATAATCAGAAAAACAACAAAAAGAAACAATATAGAAAATAAAAAAGAAAAGAAAAAAAAAGAATCAGAAAAAAAAACAATATGGAAAACAAAAAAATAATAAATAAAATAAAACTAAAAAACAAAACTAAAAAATAAAAAACTTTACCTAAACTAACCTAACCTAACGTAACTTACCGGCAGTCCCAGTGGCCCTGAGTGTGTGGTGGTGCGCTATGAGTATACAGCGCACCACATCAAGCGTCACGTCCCCGGCACACTCCAGGAGGGCCTTCATGTGGTGAACCTGTGGCAGAAGTAGCAGTAGTAGTAGTAGCAGTAGCAGTTAGGGTTGCCACCTCCACCTCCTAAAAATACGGAACACATTAGCTGAGGTTGGAACAGTAATGGCGGGTAGAAAGTCAATCATATTGACAAGGCTTGAAGATAAGCTTTTCCATAAGTAGGCCTACCCTGTATTAGGCAGAATTCAAGGATATATATATCTTGACTAAATGTAAGGATATATTGCAAAATACGTTCATCAGTCAAGTTATCAGTAATATATTTTTGAAACTACATGTGTCTACAAATTCTAAAGAATGAGACATTGAAAAATATTTTTTCCTTAATTAAAGAAAAGAAAAAAACTCATTGGAGAAAACAGTAGCTACATGGAATATGAATGAATATGAATATGAATATAGCCATTACTTACACATTTTCCAAGTGTACTTCTTGTTGCTTCTCGCTGCAGCAAGAAGATTTTTATCATCCCTAATATTTGTGAAAAATTCATCACATCTCTCTTCAAAATTTAGAGTAACCATCAGTTCACTTTTGATTAGTTCTATGGAGCACCTGTTCCTCGTTTCACTCCACTTGTTCTGCTTGATTGAAAATATTCTTTCCACATATCCAGTTGAGGATGGTACAGTCAAGACATAAGACATGACAGATAACATGTTGGGGAGGTCACATGTCTGGAAGAGAACCATCCACTTGGTAACTGAATCTTTAAACTTCCAGTCACATTTTTTCCTTTGCCTTTCCACTGCTGCATTAATAACTGTCAACTCATCATACAGCTCATCCATGTTTATGTTGAGTCTGCTGATCATATTGAGCTTTTCTATCACTTCCTGTACATCAGAAAAAACAATCTCTGCTTTTAGTGAGACGGGATAGAGAGAGGACAGCCAATTGCCGTCTGAAAAATCAAACCACTTCTCTATATATGTGATTGCAGTACTAAGGAAAGCCTGAAAATCTGCTTTTGCAGCGTTTGCCTCTGACACAGAAATCTGCTCCAATCTCACTTTCGTCAGGTAGCCATAGAATCGGTCCTTTCTCCTTTGCACAAGCTTGTCTCTTAAATTCCTTCATGATCGGATAGAGCTCTATGACTGTAGTGTCATTCCTTTCAAGTTTCTTAACTACTACTTCAAAGATGGACAATATATTGTTACAAAACAGGAGGTATACTTGAACAACATCTGATTCTTCTGCATTCACCTCTTCCGCATCAGATGGAAGGTTCAATGCAGCTCTGATTTGCTTGGGACATTCTTCTCCAAGACTGATGAAATATGACTTCAGAGCAGTCCAGCTCTGCAAAATTCTGGAGACTGCAGGATTAAGTGACAGCCATCTGGTTGTGACGTGACGCAACATCTCTCTAAATTCCACGTCACAGAACTCACAAAACTCCTCTAGAGATTCTCTTCTTTTTGCAGAGGACAAGAAGAAGCTGTATATCTTCAGCACTACATTCTCAACATCTATAGATAACTTGTCCAGTGCATGCTTAACTGTGTTGTGCACTATGTGCGCATGACAGTTTCCTGGGAGGAGATCCTTCTGTATGTTGCAGTTTGGTGTAGACAGACTTGTGAATTCCATAGTTGACATTGGTATTGTCAGCACTGAATGCTAAAACTTGATTAAGTGACAGACCTAGTTTCTCTAGGGACTGTACAATGCAACTCACAATCCCCTCTGCAGTCTCGTCTGGATTTTCTATGAAATCGATTATTTTATGGTTGACTCCATCCTCTGGTGTGTGAAGTATTGCACTGCAATCGGAAACATTTTTCGGTTTCCTTTATTTGAAGCGTCAGTCTGAATGCAAAAAGGAAGGGGCTTCTGTTCTTCTGATTAAATCTTTGCCCACAGTCTGCAGAATTGTAACTCAGATTGTGCTTAACAGTATGGTAGACCTGGGCCAACTCACTAGCTGTGACCTAGAAGAGAGGTAAAGAGAAAAATACATAAATAAAACGACAAGGTATCTATATACTTAAATCTATAAAAGTAATGATGATAACTAACTCGGGGTGTGTGTGTGTGTGTGTGTCTGTGTGTGTTCATCTGTTCATTATACACCGCATTTGTCCATTATGTAATGTCTTTTTTGGCATTACAACAACATTTTTTTTTTACTTTTTTTCTTTATTCCATTTTTTTTCCTTCCTTTATTTCTTCATCTTTTCTTTTTTTTATTTCAATAATTTCAAAAAAGATTATTATTTAAAAAGGAAAATGTTATGTTAAGTTTCCTCTCTTTCTTTATTCCACTTTTTTTCTTCTTTCTGTTTTTCTTCCTTTATTTCTTAATCTTCTTATTTTTTTCATTTCAATAGTTTCAAAAAGATTATTTAAAAAGGAAAAATATTATGTTAAATTTCCTCTAAAATAACATCCTTACCTCTATTTCCTCCATTGATGCTGTGGGAGAGAGGGAAAACTTTCTCTCCTCTCCCTCTCTCTCTCTCTCCCCCTCTCCCTCTTTCTCTCTCTCTTCCTCTCCCTCCACCACCATCGCCACCTCTGCTGCTGCCATTGTCTTCAACTGTGGGAGAGAAGTAGTAGTAGTAGAAGTAGTAGTAGTGTTAGTGTAGTAGTAGTAGTAGTAGTAGTGTTAGTGTAGTAGTAATAGTAGTAGTAGTAGTAGTAGTAGTAGTAGTAGTAGTAGTAGAAGTAGCAGTAGTAGTAGTAGT
>JAHFWG010000564.1:0-16588 GCA_020233015.1 Callinectes sapidus | reverse complement strand
TCTCTCTTACCCTCTCTTTCTCTTCTCCTTTCTTTCCCTCTCTCTCTCTCTCTCTCTCTCTCTCTCTCTCTCTCTCTCTCTCTCTCTCTCTCTCTCTCTCTCTCTCTCTCTCTCTCTCTCTCTCTCCTGTTCTCTAGTTTCTTAACATCATATTTTGTTTATTTCCTGTTTTCGTTTCCTTTTTTTCTTCTTCTTCTTCTTTTTTTATCTCAATCATTTAGTTCATGTCTCCTCAACACACACAGCCTTGGGCCGCCTCGCCACGCAGGAATCTCGGGCGCGGCGAAAAACGCTTGCCTGCACGTGTTGGATCTCACACCAGCCCTTCTCTACTCGGTCCTGAAGCCAAATATGCATTGCTGAGGGTTGTATTTCTACCACAAGTTTTGGGTATGATTAGACGATCTTGTAACATGAGGAAGGGTCTATGTAGCTCAGAAGACTAATGGCCAAAGTCACAGAAGTATAGAATCAACAAATTTTAAGTAGAATTAACATGAAAACGCGTCAAGGTATTCATGGGTTGAAAATACTGTAATGGCTTCTATGTCCACTTTCTGGGATTCTTATTGTTATTAATGTCGTTACTGTTGTTTTTCGCTGTTATTATTAATGTAAAGATTTTGTAGGTTTGGTGAGTCGTGGTTAACAGGGCTTTACTCCCTTTTCTTTCTCTCTTTTTTTTTTTTTTTTTTTTTGTTAGATAGTAGTGAAAAATAAATGTGTCACTATTATAAGCTTGGCCAAAGACGATGCTCCTGTAAGAGTTTGTTTTTCTCTCGCTTTTCTTTCTCTTTTTTTTTTTTTTTTTTTTTTTTTTTGTGTGTGTGTGTGTGTGTGTGTGTGTGTGAGTGAGTTGTTTATATGATTTACATAAGTCATGCCTTTGTTCACTGACGCCCACCTCTGATCACTCCCTTGTATTTTTTCCATCTCGCCTTCTCCGTCACTGGTTCTCACGTACTGACGTGGCGGCACTCCACCCAAATTTAGAGAGCTTCCCAAACAAGAAAGGCCAATCGGCGCATACGTCACCATTCTACATATTTTTCTCATAATCTGTGTATCGCTTACAGCAAAAAGTCAAGGCTACCCAACGAAAAGGAAAATCTCAACTGTGGCTTCTATCATGTTCAGAAAAGCAAAAGGAAGATAAAGACAACAGTGTTTACTGGAATAAGGAAAGATTACTAGAGGATACACGAACATTGATGATATGATCAGCCAAATGTCAGTTCTGTCTTATCGTATCTTCTGAAGAGCGAACGAACGATAGGGAAAAAAGTATCTATTGCAATACTGAAAGATTGGTGGAGGATATACGACCATTGAACGAAAAGAAAAATCTCGATCATTATATTTTCTTTAGATAAACAGCAATGAAAAGCGCATTGAGTGAAATAGTGAGAGCGAGTAATAGAAGATATTTGGCAGAACTTTTATCAGTGTGCATATGCTGAGTATTGCTAATAAGTCTGACCGCCAAAGTAACATTGCACAAATAAAGCTTTTTTGACGTTCTACCCTCATTATTTTTCACTGAAGGTTTTCAAGGATGTTTGTTACCATGGCTGGTGAAAGTTAGAAAAGGCTTCTGTATCATAAACAGAGAAAATACTTGTGAGAATCTGAATAATGAGTCAAAAACGTTTCAAATAACAGGCCTTGGGCTTCAGATTATCAGCACCACCATCTCTACCATCACCACCACCGCCATTCTGGCAAATTCTTCCCACTTGACACACCTGCTGCCACCTTCTCCCACGTCACAACTTGTCACGGTTTACGTAAGTGTATGAAGAACCTTAACCGCATTTTGACGTTGTTGCCTCATGTGATCCCCTCATATACGCACACTTAAATGACTCTTAATCCCTTCAGTATTGAGACGCATTTCCATATTTACTTCGCCTATTATTTGGTGATATTATACGGCTTCAGAAACCTATGTAGGGACCAAAATATTGAAGATTTTTGCCATTAACCTTCTGAGCTCCATAGACTCTTCTTAATGTAAATAAAATCATCCAATCATACAAAAAACTTATAGTCAAAATACGTCCCAGTACTGAAAGGGTTAAGACCTAAGTGCGCCCTAAAGGTGGTCAGCGGCAGTGTATTTGCTTTACCTCGCACCATCCCAAACTTTTCACGTGGTCTTCATACAGGTAAATCTTGTGTGTGTGTGTGTGTGTGTGTGTGTGTGTGTGTGTGTGTGTGTGTGTGTGTGTGTGTGTGTGTGTGTGTGTGTGTGTGTGTGTGTGTGTGTGTGTGTGTGTGTGTGCGTGTGTGTGTGTGTGTGTTGGCTATAGCAAATATTTGTACTCCCCTTTAAACACATACCCAAGTTCGCACAGGACTAAACTGGCCACGCAAATACTGTGGTCACCTAACACTTACTACGCATCATTGCACTGACTTCACATTATACTTTGATTTTTTTTTTTTTTCTTTACTTTCTTTTTTTTCCATCGCCAGCTTAATTTCTCTATACCTCATCTCTAAAATTTTTGACCTTTTTTCCTTGCTGTCCCTTTTTCTTACCTCACAAGATACAGTGTCTCACGCTCTGGTTGTTCCACCAGGACGTGGTTCCGTTTGCTAGTTGGCCTCGCCCCGCCCCGCACCGCACCGCACCGCCCCGCCCCGCCCCGCCCCGCCCCGCCCCACCCTGCCCACAACGGCGCCTCGCTTGCATCACCGCACTAGAAAAATGGCATACTAGTTTCTTTTCTTTTTATCATAATCTTCTGCAGATCTTTCATTGATATGTTTCTTAATAGGAGCGACGTACACATACTCTCTCTCTCTCTCTCTCTCTCTCTCTCTCTCTCTCTCTCTCTCTCTCTCTCTCTCTCTCTCTCTCTCTCTCTCTCTCTCTCTCTCTAACATCTATATACTATGAAAGGAAAAGCGGATCATTTTACTCCACATGAACATACTTGAGAATATGAATCCGTATATAATTGTTTATTTCGGATTATAGAATTTTATCTCCGAGCCCTTAAAAAGTAAACATCTATACCATGCGTTTCCACCTCCACTTAAGTAAGAATTCATGGTTTGCGATGTACTTAAAAGAGGAAGGTTTCAATACATTTGTCCATGACTTTCGCGTAACTCTTTTGATCTTAGTGGGAACTGGCAAATTAGTACGGTTTTCTTGTTGTTGTTGTTGTTGTTTTTATGTTTTTTTCGTCATTTTGGTTGCCCTTGGCCAGCCTTCCCTTCTTACATTCAAGAATAGATAGATAAAATAAAGTGAAGTCACCAGCACCCATTGTCAGTTGTCAAAATAGCAACTAATTCACGTCCACACTGCAAGAGATTGTGGGCGTTGTGGCAGTGCTCTTTTGTTACCCGCCACAGGTCATCCACCCGGGGATAGGTCATCATCACCTTTCTGTAGGCGGTGTGGTCTCTGTCCAAACCTCTTTAATTTCCGTCTGAAGTGTTTCTTTCTTTGAATGTAACGTTAAGTGTTTGATCGTCACTAAAACATTGACGCACCATATGAATAAATATTACAAAAGGTTTCATCTATAGTATATTTCCATGATATTTCCCTGATTCTTTAATAATTTGCATGTTTTATCTACTTTATTTTTTTATTTTTTTCATTATTTCTTTCCCCGTCTATTTATCAGCTAAATAACCATTGCGAACACGTACTTTTGAAGCAGTTCCTCATCACCTCCCTAATCAATGAATATTCATAAATTGTTGTTAAGCTATCGCAAAGCTGCAAACAACTACACGATCACCAGAAGACTGGAAGGAAGAGCCAAATGGCCTTGGCGGGCAGCCCCACCAGCGCCTCAATCCCTGGACACGGCTCACAGCTCACCCACGACCCTGCCACGCCCGAAGATGGCTCGAGGCAGAAGGCAGAAGAGAGAGAGAGAGAGAGAGAGAGAGAGAGAGAGAGAGAGAGAGAGAGAGAGAGAGAGAGAGAGAGAGAGAGAGAGAGAGAGAGAGAAAGGGGGAGAGAGAGAGAGAGAGAGAGAGAGAGAGAGAGAGAGAGAGAGAGAGAGAGAGAGAGAGAGAGAGAGAGAGAGAGAGAGAGAGAGAGAGAGAGAGAGAGAGAGATTGGGTTTGGGGAGAGTAGCAACATGAGTACAAGAATAACTAGCTATATTAGATTGAGAGTACAGATAAAAGAGTAAAAACGGAGATATATATAGACACTCACCATTATTTGAATAGTAAAGCAGAGGGATGTGTGTGTGTGTGTGTGTGTGTGTGTGTGTGTGTGTGTGTGTGTGTGTGTGTGTGTGTGTGTGTGTGTGTGTGTGTGTGGCGTGCCTTGTGTCGAAAGGTTCACCAAAAAGCGCCATTAACATCTAGAGGATGTAATTTTAATCTGCACATTAGGTTAAACAAGATTTATTCACAAGTCTGTACACCGTAGCTGTACACGGCGCGGCGACCAACCCCAAGGGCTCTGTCGCCACGCTGTGGCGCCGGGACGCCCACGCCTAAGCGCCCACGCCACATTACGCCCACGCCAGGAACGGGCGGATGAAAGAAAGAAATGAAAGGAAGCAGTGGCTACAATACGGTCTTAGTCCATACGATTCAAGGTCTGGAAGCAGGTGGTCTAAGCTTAGGCGGAGACAACAGCGGGCTTAGCGGCGGTGGTGTCGACGGCGGCCTCAACGGCGGGGGCTGCGGCGACGACCGGGCCAAGGGAGTAGGGGTAATAGAATGGAGCAGCACCGTAGGGGATCACCTGGGGGACCTTATGGCTCACCACGTGAGTGGAGGTCTTCACGATGGGAGTGCCAGGAACGTAAGAGACACCGACGGGGATAGTGCGGGTTTTGATGATGGGGGTCTGCACACCGTAAGCATGAGCCTCATGAGTGGAGTATGCGAAGTTGCCGCCAAGACGGTGGCTCTGGATGATGGCAGAGTCGTGAGAAGGAGCACGGACGACGATGGGCGCAGGAATGATAGCGGCTGATGCACAGGCGGCAAGCGCCAGGACCACCAACAGCTGCAGGGAGGAGGGTAACATGTCAGCGTGCACTAAGTGTTAAGATCAACTAGATAGGAATAAACACTGTCTCACTAAAGCACCAAGTCATCATCTTCTATCAGCATTAACAATTATGTCATCAGTCTTATCCCATCACACATCGCTTAGCAACAATACTCTACTGAAACACTCAGTTATCACATTGATCGATATAATGTTCTTTTTTAGCCCTTGACGGCCGTCGTTAAAACAAATAAAATATTTTCTCTTTTTTTTCAAACCAGCAAGGTGAGGAAAGCGAGAGGTGGTACTCACAGAGTTCATGGCTGAGGGTGAGTGGAGAGACGGCGCGGTACAGACAGACGGTGTGCAATCTTGTGGTGCAGAGTCTGGCAGCCTCCGCCTTATATTGTGGAGCGGCGGTGACGTCACTGAGGGTGGGGCAAAGACACGCCCTTGTGGGAGGCGGGGTGTGGTGAGAGGCGGGGAAAAAGGAAGGAATATGGAAGGTACCACAGGGTTGATGGTGGTGTGAGGAGCCTTCCCCCGGGGCTCAGGTGTAGCCACAAGGGCACTCTCATGAACGTCTCCTGAATATGTTCATTGTGTGCTGCTTCGTATCCTTGTGTCAATGAGTATTGCTTAGTCCACTGACACACACACACACACACACACACACACACACACACACACACACACAAGCAAACAAACAGACAAGTACTTTTTTCAATGACACTCATGTTTGTATTACGTAACTGATCATATATGAGCTTAACGTTATAGAGCTTTCCTGCTAAAGGATCATTGTAAAAAAGAAAATGGTTTCCTTAATTAAAAGTAAATATAGTTCTCCCCGACCAATAAGTCCAATTAACATTTATTTTTCATATTCCCTTGTGTTTCATACTCAATGCATAAACATGTGATATATGTTCCTTACAGCAGACATTTATAGATCAAGCAAACTTGCATTCTCAATAGTTAGGCATCATTTTATGTGCTTTATCATCTTCCTTTCATACATTAAGATGACGAGATGTTGGCCAGAAACATTTAGTTATCAGTTCCCAGTGCTACAGACGCGTACTTGGGAGGTATGAGCTGCGGGACACTGAGGACATAGACTAAAACCACACCACGCAACACACGAAGGGCGAAAATCATGCAAGACCACTGCTACTCCTCACCCAACGTGCAGGTAGCAGCTCACAGTCCCGCTACCTGCTGGACGAGGCATCAGCAAAAAGTACACCAGGTGGAAGATGCGCCCAGGCCTATCCCCTCAGCCAGCCCGCCCAAGGTCACCTCCCTTGCTTGGCTGGGAACTGAGACTGGGACTTTCGCTTGCCGCTCCATCACCTACTGTTGGTCTGTTGGTCTGTGCTCGCCTCTCATTGTGTTAAAGGCAGGTGAATTCATAGAGAAAAGTGCACGTCCCCCCCCCCTCTCTCTCTCTCTCCCTCTCTCACACATGTTCTACCTTTCTGGGTACGAATTAGTAGAAACATTGAAGGCTAAAAACGCAAAGCCACATACAGACATGGTAAAACTGAGGATATGCCAATGGGAACCGCAGACACTCCCCACAATTCAGCACGTGTGGCAGCAATTATTCAAGGTTTTTTCTTATGAACTTTAAGGGGACTGGCAATTTAGTGTGCCTTTTATTTCCATTGTTTTTGTTGCCCTTGGCTAGCTTCCCCCTCTTACAAAAAAGTTCTTTGCTTTTGTCATGATATATGAAGCAGGTCATTTTCTTTTCATGTTTTGTATCCTTATTGTATTTCCTGTATGTCGCCTATTATCCCCTTCAGTACTGGGACGCATTCATTATATATATTCTGCTTATTATTGGACGATTTTCTATAGCTTCAGAAATTCATGTGAGGATTGAAATATATCAAACTCGGCCATTAATATTCTAAACCACATAGACCCTCCATCATGTCAATAAAATTGGCTAGTCATACCCAAAACTCGTGGTAAAAATTAGTTTTAGTACTGAAGAAGTTAAAAGAAAAAAATAAGTTGAATGAGAGAGATCATTGTAAGAATTTGAATATGAAAAACAGAGGGGGGCGTCAATCAGTTTCTGTTTGTTTACCGTGAAGAATTATTAATGAAATTGTGCATCTTCTTTCGTTCTTTGTTATCCATTTTCCCGTTATGAGAGGCAGAGGAAGTATAGTTCTTTTTACAGGTTGATAGGTGCCATGCATCATAACATTGTCTTGTTTTTCTTGTTTTTATTGTTTTGCTGCATCATCATCAATATCATCCTCATCATTACTACTGCAGTTCTCATCATTAGTATTAGTATCATGCCATCATCTTCATTGCCGTTATTTCAATCATAATTCCTACCATTACTGTCATCATTACTCATCAGATAAAACTGGCGCTTCAGTCATCACATTTGTCATTCAGTTATCACATTGATCATTCACAAGCGTCACTGCTGCTATCGCTGAGTGCTGAATGCTGCACATTTAAACACAACAGTTCCGCCATAGTCGTATCATCAGCGCTGAGGAAGACGTGAGCGGGGAAGATGAATCCAAGGTCGCCTGCTTCCCCACCAGGCTGTGGACGACCTCGCCAGAGAGCCACACCCTTCCCTCGTGCCCTTCTTGCTCCGTCCCACGCTCCTCGCATCCTCCTGACCCACGCCCAATGTCAAGCCTGCTCTGTAAAAAACTGGATCGTTCGTCCCTTCTACCTCGGTGTAGCAGCTCCTGTCACTGTGCGGTGCTGGAGCGGACATGAGCGCGAGGCTTCTCATGTCTTTCCTATAGCAGTAATGAGTGCGTGGGAACTCAATGAAGCGCTATTTTTCTATGGACAAGATATGGCACAACTCCAGGTAAAGTGTAAGAGGTGGTAAGGTCCTCGCCACACACCTTGTTGGGTGACGGCCTCCCACACCCGACCTGCCCACCTGAGCGAGGTTTTTTCTCTTTTTTTTTCTCTCTCTCTCTCTTTATCCTCCTCCTTAAGCCCTTCCCCCAGATTCTGCCCTCTGTTGCATCTTCAAGACTCATCCTCACTGGTAGGACTCTTCTGCCTCTCATGAAGGAAAAAAAGTCTAAACAAACAAGTGAAGGAAGCTTATACTTCCAGACATTATCACACCGGTAACTCATAACACTTACAGAATACTAATAAAACACGCACAGTTAGGACACAACATTCACTTCTCACTGCAATATCTTACTAATTCAAAGAAAATCTTTAAGAATGACAACAATTACAAAATTCTGGTTAAGGAAAATATGTACATGAAAGGATCCCTGCTCTTAATTCTCTATGAACAGGGTCCATGCCCAAAATATGGCTGATGGCGAGGTGACAGAAGGAGCACCTCGCAACAAGGGCATTGGAGTGTCAGGTAACAAAGGAAACGAGAAAGTGAAGGCAGCAGAACGAGAGGGACCAGGTTGCAGGACCACGAAAGGAACCGTACAGACCACATGACAAATATCAGTGATTCTATCTATATCTCAGTGTTCCTTCCCTTTAGACACTAACTCTTTGTTCCACCATATACACTGTGCAGGGAAGGCATTTATTGCTCCTGAGTCTTACTATACCACAGACTCGTGTCAAGAATACAAAGTAAACAATACAAGTAAACATTCCTGGTCAAGAGGGTAAGGGAGTATATATAAATTTTTGCATGGTGTGTGTGTGTGTGTGTGTGTGTGTGTGTGTGTGTGTGTGTGTGTGTGTGTGTGTGTGAAAGTGTACTCGTGTGAAGGAGCACGCGTGTGAAAGGCAATCAACACTCCCCCTTCCAACAGTGGAGAGCGATAAGCAACAGGTGGGATCGGAGAAGAGGTAGTAGCAGCGAGGAGGGAGCGGGGGAGAACCTTACATAAGGCAGACTGGGCAGGGCGTCCGAGAGCAACAGAAGACGGGAAAAGAGAATCCTCGTGGCCCACTCCCTCAGGCAAAACCTCACCCTCTACTGCCCTTCTCGCCTTCTATATCCGAAATTAACCCTTTCAGTCCTGAGACGCATTTCTATCATGAGTTTGGGTATGATTAGACGATTTTATTGACATTAGAAAGAGTCTTTGGACGTGAGAAGATTAATGGTCAGTCTGTACTATTTTGATCCCCAAATGAGTTTCTAAGGCTGAATGAAATTGACAAATAAAAAGCAAAACAAATGTAAAAATGCGTCCTAGTACTGAAGGGGTTAAGCTCACTCCAGCCACTCAAACCACTACCAGAACCTTCATGGACTAACATTTATTATACCCATTCCTGCCTTGACCTCTCACTCCTCTACCACGCCTTTTTGAAATCCATCACGCTCACCGAGAGTTCTCGAGTTCCTGTCCTCCCTCAACCACGCCCTCCCATCTCTGCTCCCACCGCCCCACTGTCCTGTCCCTTGTCATGTTGCCCGATTATAACCATTACTTCTTTCTTGCCTACTACATTCCTTTGCAGCGTATGTGTCAGTTATTCTCTCTCTCTCTCTCTCTCTCTCTCTCTCTCTCTCTCTCTCTCTCTCTCTCTCTCTCTCTCTCTCTCTCTCTCTCTCTCTCTCTCTCTCTCTCTCTCTCTCTCTCTCCAACAATCAAACGCAGAAAAACAGACATAACACACAAATACCTAAGCAACGTATAGTACACAGCAGAGGGAAGATCGAGAGCTTATTGTTTCTTTATGTATGATAGTAAACTTGAGGATATTAAACAGATCACCAAACAAGAAAGGGGAAGAATTTTCTGAGGTTTACCTTGATTTCGTTTTCTATGATACTTTAGTTAAAGAAATTGATTTGGAGGGAGACTATGATTATGTTAGTGCTAGTACTAACATAATAAAATAAGAGATCGTATGAGTACATCCCTAACACTTCTCGACTTATATCTGCATTCATTCAATATAAATTCTAAAAGAGTTATGAAAGAGCTTTAAACTCTTTGACTATCGATAACAGTTACGACACATTGAACCATCACATTCGCAAAGCAATGTATTTCAGAAGCACTATGTCATCCGAAGTAAAATGACATCATGATTTCTACGACAGAGAGTCTTTTATCTCACTTCATCACCATTCCAAATTCAAACAGCACTATGACGAGGAGAAATACGAATTACCGAAGTGACCCCTACATCTCCTACGTTGCAAAAAATAAAGAAAGAAATGTGGAGAGAGAAAACTAATGGACAGAAAACAAGAAACATGTGACTTTGAAAGATTTGCACGTGAGCAGTCTTTATCGTCACCATTAGGTGTCATTAAGCTGTGAACAGAACTGTGTGATTGTTAATGTCGACTCAGCTGGGAGCTTCTTTTTCAGCTTCTTTAGTGCTGGGGCGTGTTTTATATTTTTCCTGTTTATAATTTGCCGATTATATACAGCTTCAGAAACTCATGTAGGAATTAAAATAGTACAGACTCTGGTCATTAATCTTCTGACCTCCATAGTCCCTTCCTAATGTCAATAAAATCGCCTAATCACACCCAAAACTCGTAATACAAATGCGTCCAGGTACTGAAGGGGTTAAGAATATTAAATCAATCTATGGTTACTTGCAACAGGTTGATATACGCGGTAAATATACAGGTTGCTGTCACGTATACACACCTAATGACTTTTTCCAGCTTCCCTTGTGTCGTGAATTTAATACTCATGTCCCCCATACACCTAAGGTATTTTTGATATGTAAACTGTCTTGTCAAGGTCAAGGCACCAAGGGCTTACGAGTAGAGCCAATGGAACACAATTACTCTTTAGCAGACTCCATGAACCACAAATCCTTCCGTTCAACAGCAATAGTTAATATGCTCCAGTATATAATGTGCTCTTGAGTAGCTGTTTTATATAATACAAAGTCATATTATAAGTCTCGTAGTAAGTGGGGACTGGGTGCCATAGTTGGTTAAGGTTGGTCTTGGGCCTCCGGTACTGGCGGTCCGGGTTCGAATCCTTACCAAACCTATTTGCCCAGTGGGAGATGTAGCGCTCTCCAGTTAACCCTTGTGGTACTATAATATTATGACCTAAGCTATTGTGGCACCTAATGGAATCATTTCCATTTCTTTCTCGTGGTTAGTCCTACAACAAGCGTGACTCACTCTTTTAAAGCCCAGCTAACCACTGGTAATACTACTTAATTATCTGAATCCTTATTAGACATGGAAATAAGTTCACATATATAAAAAATGCAAATAACGACACCGCTTTGTTAAAGTCCGCCACAAAATTAGGCAGACTCCTTATCTGGTGAGAGGCGCTGCTCATTAACTAAGCCAATCTTTCTCATTTAATATCTTGGTGAATTAAAGAAACTGACCACTTTACAGCTGTTCACAGCAATATATCCTTAGCTACAGAAGGTGAGCGCACCGCCGTGGTGCGCCCTCCCCTGTCAGCCCAGGTGCCACGCCACGCCAGGGTACGATTTGTCCGGCATTAATCACGAACCCCAGCACCAGCCCCTCGCCGCCACCACACCCGTGCCGCCAGAAGCTACATAAGCTGCTGAACTAAAACTAACAAAAACCAGAGGCCTTTCAGGAGTCCGCCCATGCAGCGCCGAGTGTGAGCCGCGGCCTGGGTGTCCCTAGATGGTCGTGACCTGGACGGTGAACGAACCCGGATCTTTGGTTCGTGTTTATTGCTCAAAGGCGACCTGATCCCGCTGTAGGAGGCGGAGCCCAGTTATATGCTGGTTCAAAGGACGTGAAATATTTGACACATTTAATTACGTCGAAAACGATTCTTCTATATCAGATTATGTTATTTAAGAATCAAGATAAGTTTTGTGAGTCATTCGACATTCGACGTGCTCGCTGCACCACCTATGTATGGTAACCATTATTCATTGGTGATATGGCGGAATAAATACATTACAATCACTGGTTACATCGTTACCTCAAACAGTTTAGGCACTTATGTCTCATTCATCAGGCGTAACGCGCTGCCAGCTGAGGCTGCTTAGCTAAACAGTCTGCCACTCAAAGCAACAATGTTTTGTTTTCGTTTTGTTTTGTTTTTCTCTCTGTGGATTATAAAGGTTCATTTGCAGATTGTTGTTGAGACATTGGCCGTGTTTGCTTCTTCGGTGAACCAGCAAGATATATGTAGTTAAAACTGTCTTCCTAAAATGACACTGTCGTACCTGATGCATCACAAGCTCTTTCTAAACATCACGTCGCTCAATACAACATAAAATTTAATATTACAACAGATGGAAGTGCAGGACAAATTAACTCAACACCTATTTCGCACAGACAACGTTCAACAAACAAACTGATAGGGTGGATGCTCAACAATAATAATCATATTTCCACCATAGAGTAATACCCTTCCAATTTTTCGTCTTTGTATAATGAAGGTATTTCATATTTTTGGTGAATTTTTAGTTTACTGTACCAAAGTTACGTGGCTGAGTCAAGGCAATAGCCAGCAGAACAGCCTTGGCCGCGGTTCACTGGCTAAAAAGGAATTTCGAGTGTATACAAAAGTGACTTGAAACTTCTTCACCCGGAACTTTTACGCTGCTGAACACTGCATACTGATATTTCCCGAGCGTGTCTCAGCAAACATTTCCGTCCCACTCAAACGCATTTTCCCTTCCGAGACAAACTCCTCGGTAGTCTGCGATTGGCAGGGAGGAGACACAGCGTTCTCAGCGGGTGAATGATAAGCGGACCCTCATTCATAATAGCAGAAAGTCATTAACAGAGGAGCGGCGCCTAACATATGGAAGCTATAGGTCATCTCCCTACCGTTGCCTCCCACGCGGCCGAACGAGCTGCGCCACATAAGAGCCGGCATTAATCTATCCCGCCCACCGGAATCAACGCCCAAAACCGTCTGATCTGGCCGTCCCTTGCCTTCCCACACCACGCCCTCTACCTTAAGTTGATAAACCTGGGATGGGATGGGACATAGAGAAGGAAGCACACTCAGGGCTAAGTGAACTGAGTCGCATGAACCAGACGGGCACCTTGACCGCTAAAACGGGCAGAGCCGAAGCGAGAAGCGAGGCAGGTGAGTCAGTACCCACAGGTGAGGGGGCGGGCGTCTGGCCACTAACAAGCAACCGGCGCCAGTGTGTGTGTGTGTGTGTGTGTGTGTGTGTGTGTGTGTGTGGAGGGAGGAGAGAAGAGGTGGGTGGGTGAATTTATGTGGCTAGGCTGGTTAAACATCTCTTTCAGTAACGCAGAAAGAGATTAACACTATAATAGTAAATTTAAGGTACTGAATACGATGTTAAACAATACACGAACCCTGCCTAAACCAATGACCACCTTTGTTTTTTTTTGCATAAAAAAAATAGAACTGCGACAAAAACGGTGCTGCTCAGGACGTGATGTCCCACACCGGTTTTCAGAAGTGTGTGTGTGTGTGTGTGTGTGTGTGTGTGTGTGTGTGTGTGTGTGTGTGTGTGTGTGTGTGTGTGTGTGTGTGTGTGTGCGTACGTGCGTGTGCGCGTGTGCGTATTTGTGTGTAGGATGATTTAACGACAAGTTGGATCCTTATTTGATGTCTTATCGAAATCCCCAGGCCATCCACACAGGGTCGCCGCACTACTACATCTCACCCTTCCCTCACGAGGTCTTCACGCGCCCCGCCCGCCCAGCCATCACAAACACGCACGTGACGAAGCAGCTTTAAGGAGTCGATCCTACTATATGAGCCGCGGCGGTGTTGTTGTATGAGATTAGTGCCAGTGTCTACATCTCACCACTCTCCGTATTGGTAATGATGGTTTGGCTCACGCATTGCTTACATGGGGAACAAATCAATAAGTTTATATAAATTGCGCTTAATATCGTAAAGAGCTGCAATCTATTTAACATCTATTGTTTATTAAAGGCGGTTTGGGTTAATTTTCTGAAGATTATAAGGAAAACCTATATTCTGAAATGAGAAATTTTGCTGTACTAGCCTGCCGCACACAAGACAAACTGAATTGAACAAGTTGCAGATCCTTTTTTGAAGTGCACAGAGGCCGATGATTGTCAACATGGACTGGGAAAGGCGAGAACATGGCGCAGTGTTTTTCCAGAGACATATATTTTTGAAAGAAGGCAGGAAAGAGTGAAGTGGTAGAAGAAAACATAAGAAATGAAGATCGAGAAACCTTTCCCTGCAGTGAGGTCATGGAGGATGGTGAATCTCAACGGCATCTGGGGGAAGTAAGAACGTGACTCAAAGTTTTCCTAAAGACTTCCTCAAGAGAGAAAGCAGGAAAGAGTGGAGCATCCGCTGGTGGTGACAGATAACAGGGAAACTCAAGACTGGTTACTACTTTCTATCTGTCAGCAAGAGATTATGCGTCTCTTGTATTAGTACCGTATGAAACCCAATGTTAGAAAAATAAATTCAACATTATATCGATAGCTGGACAAATGAAACCCTTAAAATTATATAGCCACATATACAGATAGTATGTTATCATCATCAACACTATCACCACCACCGCCACCATCACCATCACTATTTGTAACAAGACTATAGAAGTAACAAGTTCAATATCAATAAAGATAAATCTCAAAAAACAGATCAATTGATTTTCATGTAGATTAGCAGATGATTGGAATAGACTTACTTATTAGGTTGATAGTACTGAGTCAATAGGAAGTTATTGAGGAAAATTGGGAATGTTTATGGGCAGGGATGGTAGGCTTGGTAGGTGTGAGAGGCAAGGGTAGGTCTGCTGACTCTCTTATACTCATGTTCTATTCTACCACCACCACCACCACCACCACCACCACCACAACCACCATCACCACAACCACAACAACAACCACCATCACCACAACCCCTATTTAGCCACTTTCCTCCCGTTCCTTTAACTTTATTTTGTTATTGTTTTTTGTTAATTCTTTGTTTACTAGTTAACCAAAACCATCTCAATCGCTCTACTTGTTCGGCCTCTTAACAACATTGGGATCTTATGGGTTCGAGAGCTTATGAAAAGACTGGAACTGAATTTATGATCTTGCTACACAAAAAAAGACTTGAGACAGCTCCGTCCACTCGTCTATAACAGTACATGGAAATCCAGACTAAGGTGAGTGTGCGCTGCTCTTTTATTCCTCAATCTCGAGTAACAGGTCTTGGATGCTGGCCACGAGTTTAACCCCTTCAGTACTGGGACACATTTTTCCCACGGGTCTGGGGTGTGATTAGACGAGCGATTCTGTTGACATTACGAAAGATGTATGGAGGTCAGAAGATTAATAGCTAGGTTCTGTACTGTTCTAATCCTCACATAAGTTTCTAAAGCTGTATAAAATCGGCAAATAATAAGCAGAATTCAAAAACGCATCCCAGAATTGAAGGCGTTCTTATTTCTCTTGACTCCTCCAACTCACATCTTCAAGTGATGAGTCCTAACGTGTTATTGTTTCTCCTTGAATCATCCTACATTGGCTGGCAAGTGTGCTACGGATATCTCTGAATCTTTAACGACAAGGGAGAGATGTGTGGTATAGTTCCAGACACCTTAGTGAACTCTGGAACTCCCTACCTTCTTCTATATTTCCAACTTCCTATGACTTGGCTTTATTTAAGAAGGATATTTCAAGACATTTTTCCCGTCCTCTGACTGATTTTTTGACTTTTAAGGGGACAGGCAAATTAGTGGCCTTTTTATTTTCATTGTTTTTGTCGCCCTTGGCCATGCTTTCCCTCTTAGTAAAAAAAAATTGTGATGCACTTTCATAATAATTCTTCTCTCTGGTTTACTCTGGTATTCCTCAGGTTGGGCTTCTTGAACATCCATATTTTCAAGTGTGATTTCTCTCAGTGATATTTGGAGTGGCACTTCCTTTCCTATAAATTGTGATGATGACATGTGTGTATTCTCATTCTCGTATGTACATCATTCTCAATCTCTGACTTTTGGGGACTGAGTAAGATAAGAAATCTAGTTTATTATTATTCTTTTTCTTTATCTTGTTGTTGTTATTGTTGTTGTTGTTGTTGTTCTTGCTCTTCTTCTTCTTCTTCTTCTTCTTCTTCTTCTTCTTCTTCTTCTTCTTCTTCTTCTTCTTCTTCTTCTTCTTCTTCTTCTTCTTCTTCTTCTTCTTCTTCTTTAGTTTGACCAACTTTCTTGATTATAAAAAAGGGCTTCACAACAACAAAGAATTGAAATATTCATGTATTTCCTCGATGACTATAACCAAATAAATAATAAAAAAGCAGATAAATAAAACACTTGTTACAGTACACTAAATGAAGCATAAAACTGAATGAACACGCCCAGCACGTTAGATATCACATCCAATAGACTTAAGCCTCCCACCAAATCAGCGAAGAGTAAACCCTTCATGACATCTTAGCTAAA
Organism: Callinectes sapidus; assembly: GCA_020233015.1. NCBI lineage: Eukaryota > Metazoa > Arthropoda > Malacostraca > Decapoda > Portunidae > Callinectes > Callinectes sapidus. The sequence goes on along the minus strand of JAHFWG010000564.1, from coordinate 279 downwards.
TACAGTGAATCCTATGAATTAATGGGTGTTAATCTTGACGCTTAACTTGGGCACACCTGATCCTCCCTCTCTTGCGTAGTAGAAAGCTGGTATGTTACGTAAGTGTACTGAAAAGATGCTCTCCGATGATGATGTTCTGAATTTCTTTGCTTCTTTTATCGTTGCCATATTTAGAGACACAAGTTTATATTCCGTCATGTATATATAATCACGTTTAAAGCCATTGACAGGGGCAGAGAGAGAGAGAGAGAGAGAGAGAGAGAGAGAGAGAGAGAGAGA
>JAHFWG010001043.1:0-16038 GCA_020233015.1 Callinectes sapidus | reverse complement strand
ATATCTCATGCGACTGCCCTCTTATCTCACGCATCTCTCCTGCAGCGGATGCGACGCGAGACAGAGGCCCACTTTGTTTATCACGGACCTCCATCGCCTTATCTGTGACCTGCATCGCCGCCCCACGTCGGAGCCCACCAGTCTAATCCCCGTCCAGCTTCATGTCCTGTGTAAGGCGCTCAAGTGGTACGCTTATGCCGGCCCTCGGGAGTACTGTACAAAGGCTGGACGGTAGCGGCGGTCCTGTTTGGCGGGCTCATGTAGACAGAAAGGGACTCTGCTCTCCTATATGGCACCTCGAGTCCCTATAGGGCGGGGAGTTATGGGCCAGGAATGGGTGTGTATGGAAGGGTGTTTCGTGCCCCGGCGTGTGGTGAGGCAGGGAGGAATGGGATGTGTGTGTGTGTGTGTGTGAGGGTGGGGTGGTGTGTGAGTGGGTGGATAGCGTTAAGAGAGAGAGAAATTGAAGTCTATCGGCACGTTTTCGCTATGATATCTCTTCCTTTTATCAATATTCACTTCCCAGAACTTATAAAGAGTAACGTTAATTCAGTCATCGTTCTCTCGCTCAAGATTTATAAAGAGTAACATTAATTCAGTCATCGTCCGTTCTCTCAAGATTTATAAAGAGTAACATTAATTCAGTCATCGTTCCCTCTCGCAAGTTTAGACCATTTCTGATGACTTTCTCCTACGACGACCATAGTGTGTGTGTGAGGACGGAAGTACGCACACATATATACCACACTGCCTCTAATCTAATGCCTTACCTGATGTGTGCTGCTACTTAAACACTCACTCACTCTCTCCTTTCCTTTGTAGAACGGTCTTTTGCAAAGGGTTTATTTTTTTTACCCACTTTTTACACCATCGCCTGACCTTCCCTTTGCAATGTAAATAAAATAAATACATGGTTAGTAGCTGCTCTTCCCAGCCATCTCAACTTGCACACTTCTCTTCCATATGGACGGGAGGCAGCGGCTTTTTAGGACTTTTTTGGGCCCCTCCGTCCTTGGTCTGTCTCTCGCTGTGTTGGCAAAATAAGAAATGGTTGGTGGCTCCTTCCAACAAACCCAAGGCGCTGGAGAGAGAGAGAGAGAGAGAGAGAGAGAGAGAGAGAGAGAGAGAGAGAGAGAGGGAGGGGAGAGAAGGGAGAGAGGAGAGAGAGAGAGAGAGAGAGGCGAAGAAGAAGAAGAAGAATATAGAGAAATGAGGGAAATGGAAAAAGAGGATGAAAGAGAGAGAGAAGAGTGTAAGGAAAAATCTTGTCTCACCTTCAGTCTTTCAGAATCAGAAAGAGAGAGAGAGAGAGAGAGAGAGAGAGAGAGAGAGGAGAGGGAGAGAGAGAGAGAGAGAGAGAGAGAGAGAGAGAGAGAGAGAGACCCATTGTTTACGAAGGCTGTCCGGGACTTTACTTTCCTCCGGGATCTGTATTCACAAACTATCAGAGATTTTTCAGTGCCCGGCTCACCTCCGGGTGGGTCCTCCCTCCCTCCCTCCCTCCCTCCACCGGCCGGGTCTTTGCACGAGGGGCCAGAACCGTCTTGCCAACTGATAAGATATATTTACAAACGCTCTACACGTATTTAAGATGCGGCGCTCGACTCTTGTTCTCGTACGTTATGCTCAAGGTGAAGAGAACGAGCTGGGTGGCTGGTTGGCTTCAAGTGCTGTGTCTGTGTGTGTGTGTGTGTGTGTGTGTGTGTGTGTTATATGTGTGCGTGTGGTCATCTTTTTGCGGTGTGTCTTGAGCCCCCGTGTGTTGTGGTGTGTCGTGGAGGAATTAAGAGTCTAAACGTGATCCTGCTGATACCCTGAGGTGAGAAGTGTGTGCAGAAATGACGGGGTTAGTGCACGGTGCGGCGTGTGGGAGCCGGCGCACATGGGCTTAGCGGGCGAGGTGTGCAAGGCGCTGGGGAATAAAAATAGGGTCCTGCAGTAGCGATAAGGGCCGAGGGGAGTGAAGTTTGGTGCGCCTGTGAGGGAGCAAGACGGTGGTGGTGGTGGTGGAGTGAGGAGAGGAAAGTGGGGAGCTGCACGCTTGAACAATCCTCAGAGGCAAACAAAAACTACAACAGTTGTCTGAGGAGTAACGTGGCGGATAATTGTTGCTGATGGTGAGGTCAAGAGGCTGGCGAGGCCCGTGTTTAGTTCATAATTTAAGAATCGCCACTAGATCTTACTCGCTGAGAGAAAGAGAAAGAGAGAGAGAGAAGGAGAGATGGAAGAGGAAAGAGATAGAGAAAGAAAGGAAGGAGGATCGAGATGAAGAGAGAGAGAGAGAGAAAGAGAGAGCATCACCCCACATCATATATTTACAATCAATTCCCGCGCTCACCACGATAAGACCACGAAAGAGCTGTTGTGAAGAGATGAAAAGAGAGCGTTTGAGGGAGTGGCTGATTACATTCTTTACGGCCGCGATAAACCTCTCGTGTCCTTCAATCGACATAAGCAGTTGGTTCAGCCGGGGCTTCTTCATTATCAGACCATCGTATCTCGTGGGGCACCGATTGTCAGCTTTATAACGAGTGAGCCCCTGTGTGAGGAGGAGGAGGAGGAGGAGAAGGAGAAGGAGGGTGTGAGGGGCGAGTCAGTTTAATTATGCATCACAGAGAGGAGACGCTGAATAAGTGAGGAAGAACCAAGAGGAGGAGGAGGAGGAGGAAGAAGGGAAGAACCAAGAGGAGGAGGAGGAGGAGGAAGAAGTAAAGAACCAAGAGAAGGGGGAGGAGGAGGAAGATCAAGGGAAGAACCTTTTTTCCCTAACCTAACCAACCTAATTATTTTTGCACTTCATTCTTTTTGCCCTTTATTATTTTTGCCCTAACCTAACCTAACCTGCCCTTCATTCACTTTTCACTCCCTTTTCTTACCCTATTTTTTTCTTCTCTTCTCTTCTTCCTCCTTTCTACTTCCTTCACTGTTGTTTCCGTCACATTCCTCTTGCTTTGTTTATCTTGTTTTTCACTTCACTTTTCCCTCTTTTTCTTTCTTTACCCTCATTTATTACTATTTCATCCTTTTATTTATTTTTCCCTAATTCCACTCCCCTGTATCTGCTTCCCTGCCTTGCCTTACCCTACCCCTTCCTCCCCTGCCACGCCTAGCAGTCCCCCCTCACCTCCCCCTCTCTCTCTCCCTCTCCCTCTCCCTCTCTCCCCTCGCCTCCCACAACTCTCTCCGTGGAATGATTTAAGTGTCTTTACTCGGCGTGGAAAAATAGCTTGGGTCACGATACGCCGCCCCGACCAAGGACTAATATTATTGCTTCCCCGAGATAAGAATTGAATGCTCCTCCTGCTGCTGCTGATGATGATGATGACGATGATGGTGGTGGTGGTGGTGTCTCGTAAATTGTTTATTGTTTTTTTCTTATTATTATTTTTTCTTGTCTTTTTTTCTTCTCGTCATTCACTTTTCTTCTCTGTTTCTTGTTTGATATTTTCCCCTCATCTTTTTTTTTCTCTTATGTTGTTTTCTTGTCTTTTTTTTCTTCCGTCTCGTCATTCACTTTTCTTCTTTGTTTCTTATTCTTCACATTTGTTGTTGTTTTTTATACATTTTCCCCTATTTTTTTTTTCTTTCATTATATTCTTTTCTTGTCGTTTTTTTTTCTTCTCGTCTTCCTTTTTCTTCTCTGTTTCTTCTTCTCCGCAGTTGCTCGTTATTACTTACCTTTCTTTTACCTTTATTTTTTATCAAGTTAGTGACGGATAGATTCTGTATTCGAGGAAGAGCAGTCCATGTAACTTCAGTATTGGGACATTTTTCTTTTGAGTTTTGGGTATGAATGGACGATTTTATTGACACTAAGAAAGGTATGTGGAGGTTGGAAAATTAATAGCCAGAGTCTATACTATTTTAATCCCCATATGAGTTTCTGAAGCCGTATAAAATCGCCAAATAATGAGAGTGAATATACGAACGCGTCATGATACTGGTTTAAGGATATTTTAGGGCGTTTACCTTCTCTTCCTGTTGAGTTGCCCTCAAGGTGTGTTACATTTACGGTTAGGTTAGTTTGCCTTGGTTTGAGAGCCTTTACTCGTCCGTCCGGTATCTCCTCGACCTCGTTCTCCTGTCAGCGACTCGTAAGACACGCGGGAAGGTGTATTGTTACGCCCTGGCATGTGCTAATAATGATGCGTTTTATATGTGCGAATTTAGTTTAGTGTGCCTTCATATTTACATTTTCTTTTGAAAGAGGCATTATTACGTAAACCAGTTGAATGTAGGGGGCGAAGGCAGCCACACACACACACACAAGGTTCAACTCAGATCGGCTCAAGTCAGTTCAGATAAACCAAGTCGTTGTAGAGTGTTGGTGATGTCATGCGCTGTAAGAGAATGAGCAACAAGCATAAGCACAGATGTACAACAAGAAAGTGCATGCGCACTCTAATGACGCTTTTAAGATTCAAGATTATTTAATGTAGTTTTCAGTATAGCCTTTATATCGTCATCACAGCTATTTACGTCTTGTGATGACGCTTCGAACTGACTATGTGTTAGGTTTGGCTAAGATACACCTTTGTTAGAAGCGTAATTCTATAGATGAGACATGTAACTTTACCATTGCTATACACTCACACCTGATAGTTGCTTCATACACGCAAGAAGACTACAGCAAACTTTTTTTCTGTATATAAAGGCAGTATCTTAGTATTACCAACATTCGAAGCATTGAACCCTGAGTCCCGAAACACTGCCAAGCTTCACCCATCCAATCTCAGCGCGTCTCTCCTCCCGGCGTGACGTGGAGCTCCCGTATGCTGCCCTTGTTATTGCAATAATGACGCGGTAGTGTTACTATTATGTGCTGTGATCGTTGGTTCCAAGACGCAGTGGTGCAAACGTGTCCATCAAAACCCAGCAAGTCTTCCATATCGACCCCCAGACGGTGAAGAGAATGATTATCTTCCCGCTGTGGCTTCCACCTCGTCCGGTGATGTGGAGAGCAAGGTATGGTGCAATTAATGTGATTTTTTTCTTGTCATTTTGTGTACAGATGCGATTAAGAGAGTGACTGCAAGGTATGATATTTTGGAGGATGTCGAAGGTGATCCAGTGTTCCTTAATGAGAGCCGTGCGAAATAGTTGAATAATACAAGTGATTAGATGGTGATTACGTGGTGGTGGTGGTTTATGGTGAAGTAAAGCTAGCACGAGTTGACAGATGTGGTTGTGGTGGATTGTGGTGATAATACGGAAGTTGCAAGAACATTAACTAGTGATGAGACACAAATAGGTGACAATCTCTACGTCATTATAGTTTGTTACTTATGAATCGTTAGCGGCGTCGTTATATAGATGGCGAGAGAGAGAGAGAGAGAGAGAGAGAGAGAGAGAGAGAGAGAGAGAGAGAGAGAAACGTTCAGAGTGCAGTGTTTGGATCTTCTCGTTGTCCCCACACACTCGCCTCCGCCACTTGTTATGGAAGCAAACACGGAGGGAGAAGGAAGGCATTGTTTCAGTGGGAGCCGAGCACACAGCGGCGGCAACCGACCCTCCAGGTGCACAATGGACCCTTGAGGCGCCAAGCAGAACGGCCAGGCGCCTTCATCGACCCCAAAAATACCCGAATCAGAGAGAGAGAGAGAGAGTAATGGGGGGAATCCAAAGACGGTGCAAAAACAGAACTAGTTAGGGAAGGCAAGACAAGGCAGGGCAAGGCAGGACAGGGAAGGGCTAGACAGGGCAGGGCGGGGCAGGACAGGGCAGGGCAGGGCTGGACAAGGACAGGCAGGACAGGACAGGGCAGGGCAAGGTAAGTTAGAGGAGGGCAGGTGTCAGGAAGGAGAGGTTACACATCAGACCAGTGTTTCGTCAGATAACAAATGTTTCACGGTCACTGTTTGTGTTGGTGACGAAAATCCAGCGGAACTTGGAGTGTTTCTGGTGTGTGACAAAAGCGTAACACAAACACGTGCGTTATACTCGTCAGTTCTGTGTTGAGACTGGAGACTCTAAGGCTTTGCTCTCTCACCATCACTATTTTCCAAAGGTTTTATTAGGAGGTAGTCATGTTTTTAAGTGTCTCCATGATTCTGGGGATGAATTGGCAAGATTTTTAGTTTATCATAAGGAGAAGCTCTTGAAAACCCGTCTAGTCGTCTGTGTGACCTTGACAAATTCTTCTGGTGAGAGTAAAATGTTTCTGAATACGGACTTAATGCTCTGCCTGGGTTGAAATTTATATAATCACCAAGACCCACCGCGCTACACAGTGAGAGGCATTACTTTACCTTACCGACGCGCCATATCTACCTGGATTTGGGGAACCATGGAGCGCCACTTGTCTCTGTCTCTTGCCCGTATTCTTAAACGCTTTTCTGAGGGTCTCAGTTGAAGATGGTCACGTTTTTAAGGGTATTTGTATGGGTTTTGGTGATGGATTAGCAACATTTCTAGTTTATTATAAAGAGAAACTCATGAAAACCCGGCTAGTCGTCTCTGTGATCGTGGAAAATTGTTATGGTAAGAGAGCAAAGTGTTTAAGAATACGGGCCATCTGCCTCTACCTCGTCGTAACAGCTCGGCAGGCCTAAGACGTCCGTCCCCCTGTCACTCTCATACCACCATCCGTAAATTTCTCTCCCTGTTTTCCTCTCTTGGGTATTATCTGCCATTAATTACCTGTATCATCACGTGGAGTAATGACCCCCGAGCCTCTCACTGCGCACGGTGATGTATGGAAGGTTGGGAGGCTACCAGATGCTATTAGGCTTTGATTTAGGAATGTCCGCCTCTCCAGGGTTCCTCATTTGAAGTTTAACGCGTTTAACTCTAGCCACCGCGATCTACACCACAACACAGTGCTAAAACAACGAAATCTTCACAAATATCGACTAGAAAGATAGAATAGGTCATTAAAAGGAGTATTCTTAATAGTGTTTAGTTGAATGTTGTGAGATGGTTCAGTTATAAGAGGAAAGATCTTGAGGTTGGTTTGTTAATACAGAAGACAAAGGAAACCGCAGGAATAGTGTTCAGTTACATGAGCACCCAGTGAAACACATCTGGAGGTGTATCGTAATGTTATTGTTAGATTTTTAGTAGTGTTTTGTTATAGACTTGGTTGAAATGCGTATATGTAAACAAAACGTTGAATTTTCAGTGAATCTAGGATCTTTATTTCTATTTTTTTATTGGAGTTTATTCTTGTTTCATTTGATTTTTTTTTTTTTTTTTCATTTTATTCAATTTCAATTAAATTTCATGTATTCATTTATTTCTTTTTCGTAAAGTAATTGGTTCTATTTTGTTTTTGTTTTTTTCATATATTAATGTATTTTTATTTATTTATTTCATTTTTGTTGCTGCTGCTGTTATTGTTTTTCTTGCTGTTGTGGTTGTAGGGCAGTAGTTGGTAAAGAAACACGCGGGTCATCCTAGTCTCGCAAACAATACACTGTCCCGCGGCGTCACACACACTTCAGACGGCGTGCGAGGGGAGGTGTGAAATGAAGCGGTGTTATTCTGTAGCTCCGCGCCGAGAAATACGAGTTCACTTCGCCCTTTGAATCATAAATTTAGAGAAACACGATTTGCTGGTCGCCTCAAAATGTCTCTGGAAAATTCAGGTTAATGTCTACTTCATCCATTATTTAGTGAGCGGGGAATATATGATCACTATAATATTTGAAGGTGAAGCTTTGTACCACCATCACTCGTTACCAAAAAAAAAAAATGTACCATATGTAATACCTTGAGAGAGACACTTTCTGAGCTGCGATAGTGTATTAAGGCTTGCTTTACAACACTTTTTCTCAATTTTGTGTCTACCTCCTGTTTTTGTTTTTTCCTTTTCTATCCTCCTCCTCCTCTTTCTTAAATACTTCCTAATCATAAGTTTCTCTTTCCTTTATTCTTATTTTGTTGAATATTACCCATCATTCCTACGAATATTGTAAGCATTCCCTTTCTTCCTTCCCACTGACATTTCTCTCCCTTATTTTACTCAAACCTTTCCTTTTCCTTTTTTTTTTTTTTATTCTCCGTAACTCAATTTCTCCCGTTTCCTGTAATCGTTTTTTTTTTTCTTACTTTCCTTCTTTCCTTTATCCAGCGTCCTCAACCACATAAACATTCTCTTCCTCCCTATTTTCGTATGCCCTGTCTTCCTCCTTCCTTACTACGTCGCTTGAGGGTGTTCTTCCCCTTCCTCTCTCACTCCTTCCCTCTCTTCCCACTCTCAAGGCTACCCGACTCACGACAGTTGAACGCCGCCCTTGAGTCTTCTGTTCTAGGAAGTCTTGGCGTAGGAAGACGACAGTGACTTCTTGACTAGTGGATCTAAGTCAGTCTCCTTAACTGTCTCTCCTCATTCGCCGTTGCATCTTAAGATAAGTTTTGGGGTAAGTTTTAAAGGTACCTCGTTTGAATATGAGAAAAATTATGTATATATATAAATTATACAAACGCGTGGGTCCAAAATATCAGAAGGAGAAATTATACGATGCAAAAATGATAAGATCAGGGAAGGCATGAAGGAAAAGCGCACCGTACATTATATTCTGAGTCCTGCTGTCCAGATGGGTATTCTGACAAGTCAACTGGAGCGACTCTTTAACAAGACTCCGGTAAGATGGGAAGGCGCGGAGACCAGTTCATTAGCGCCTCAATATATCAAAGAAAACGAGGATGCCCACCTCACTGACCTCCCAAGCGAGTTATGGCCCAGTGAGGCTTGTAAAGAATGAGCGTGCTGCCGGTCGCGGCGTGAACTTCGTGGTGGGCTGCCAGGGGATGGTTCTCTCCTCTCCTCTCCCTCCCTCACTCTCCCTCTCTCCCTCTCTCTCCCTCCCTCCCAGCGCGTAGTGTTCAGCAGCGCGTGAACTGGGTAAAAACTGGCTCACTTAAGAACAAACCAGAAGGTGAGTTATATATTCCCTGCGAGGACACGATGAGGCAGCACGTCACAGCAACAGACTCGCCTGACACTTTGGCCGCTCATTAAATTGCGGGAAAAAAACATTAGCTGGCTGACCCCCGCTGAGAGGAACCCGCTCCCTCCTAAACGAGCACAACCTTCAGACCAAAACAGAAACACATTCCTTGTTTACACTTGGAGGTGTTTGATCTAAAATGTTGTAACTTGGGAGATGTAAGATTTGCATTCGTAAGTGTGTGTGTGTGTGTGTGTATGACGCCTGTGAGCATATGGGTTTAGCTGGGTATCTTGAGTACCAGGAAGGAAAAGCAGGATGAGTAATAGCAGCAGCAGCAGGAGGAGGAGGAGGAGGAGGCGGCAGTCCTGACTCAGTGGTGTTGCGCTGGAGGCACTGAGGGGCACAACAATTAGTGTTGCGACAGACGCCCCTGAGTAGGGTGGCTGCTGAGGCCCGTAGGTGAAAGATTAACCGTCTGTGTGGCGTCTGTGGTTTAGTTGTGCCCACTTGAGACCCTCAAGTTTCCAAAGTCTCCTGAAGGTTCTCGAAGCAGGAACTAACGTTACAACAACCAGACTGACGGACTAGCCAGAACATAGACTGGATCCGCTGAGCCTGTCAACCACATTCTCCTGTCCCAGGCTGCCAAAGGCGATAATTAAGTCACCTTTGATTTTATGGCTCATTACGAGAGTTAAGGATCGTGGGACTCGGTGTTGGCTACTGTCAGGCTGCCTCCCCTCGATGAGAGAGTGTCAGGTGGGATACCGAGAGGCGCGCTGCGAACCCACCTCGTAATCGAAATTTATTGGGTAGGAACTACGCCTTAAGATAAGGTGTCAGACACTTACCTGTTAAGATACTTAAAAAATTCTACTTATGAGAGCACTTTCCATCAATAGCCGTACGTGGCGCTATCTTGAGAGTGTGTGTTTGGGGAGGAGCGTGGTGTGGCTGTACACAGGAGCAGCAGCTACTGTCACCACTCCCGCAGGCAAACCCTTGAGTGTGCTGGCAGCGTGTCGGGAGTGTTTGAGGGAGAGCCTCTGCTACTCAAGGCAACATATCTAGTGTTGAGGCGAAAAGCTGGAGTAGCTCGTCTTCTCTCGATACGCGTAAAACAATAACACCAAGGTGGAGGGCAGCGCCGCGGTGGAAACACTCACGGCCTCGTCCAAACACCTCCGCTGGGAACCTCAAACGCGCCTTGGTGTTTCACTCACGACGCCAACACGGAAACCATTTGGTGAGCCACACTCACCACGACACACCAGCCTCACCTCGCACATATGACAACACAGCCTCAAAACTCAGTATTCCTTAAAAACACAAAGCTGTCACCCCATGATAGGCGTTATCGCGCTCACCGCTGACAGCAAGACACCGCCGCCAACGCCAGAGCAGCGCCGCCGCCACAACGCCCAAACCACGCGTTGTGAAGGAATCCAAAGATGTGACGAATAACAAAATACCGACCAAAAAAATCTTAAGTGTCGTCTCCTCAGTAAACTATTTATCCAACCCACGCTGCAAAAAAAAAAAAAAAAAAAATAATAATAATAATAATAATAATAATAAATTGCTATTTAAAAGAGCAACAGCCTTACAGCCCGCCCATGAACACTGCTGCCTGTAAATATTTCCCTGACAAGCGATGCGCAGCAGAATTGTTTTCCTCGTCATATTTGACTGAACAGCAGTGACGCACATTGTAATGGTGCACTGAGAACATGAGAGAGAGAGAGAGAGAGAGAGAGAGAGAGAGAGAGAGAGAGAGAGAGAGAGAGAGAGAGAGAGAGAGAGAGAGAGAGAGAGAGAGAGACAGACAGACAGACAGACAGACAGACAGACAGACAGAGAGAGAGAGAGATGCCACGTAAGGGTTAAGGTTGCAAGGAAGCCGATAGCTCCTTTGTATCCATATGAGTAAAGGTAGAGCAGGTTACTTACTGCAGTGAGTGTCCCATATGTAGTGTTGACAGGTATAGCCATGCACCACCGCCTCGTTTAGCGCTGTGCTCCTTCGCCCTGCCTTACATTCCAGCCTTGAAACTTAGTCACGAATAAATTGTCTCATTATTCGCCACTGGTGAGCCGCCGAAGGGAAGATATACTTGAGAGGGGAGCGATAAAGTATAGAGGCGTGGACGGGGGTCTCCTTCTTAATGCACGGTGCGGCGCGGTCATAAATAGCTATGGTTGGCAAGCTGGATCTCCCTGAAGGCTGCGCCGCCATCCATCGCGAAAATCAAACATCCATTCTTGCCGATGAATCTGAAATAATTTTCAGCGAGTGGTCGGGACGCGCCCGGCCACCTCACCTCGTCCCTCTTGGCCCAGCTCGGCCTCAGGTCGCGGAGAGCATGAATTGTCGCCGCCAGGGAGCGTGAAGGCATAATGAGAATTTACGGGAGTGGCCAATCAGAAGGGGGAGCCCCGTAGATTAGGATTACCATCTGATTCGATTAAGATCTCAGTAGATAAGACCCATGGCCAGGTGCGCAGCTTTATGCGCGCGCCGCCGCCGATATTAATTGCAGGTAAAGAACAAAATTATCGAGCACTTAGCGATGGCTGTCCGCAAGAGAACATAAATTGGAAGCTTAAATAGCCTGTAATCATTCGGTTTAAGTGAGGAGTCCCCGGCTGCCTGCGCGGGGCTCTCAACACAATAAAGTGGAAGACGGGGAGTAATCAGCGTATCATTAGTGTTTTTAAGTGGCTGTTGCATCGGATTCCTCCCTCAGGCTTCGGGGGGCTGCCATGGAATGCAAGGTGCATTTTCCAAGCGGGGGGTGGGAGGGGCAGACAGGGTGTGCTTGTACTTGCTGGCCAGTCGTTATTGCTGCACGAAATATGATACGATTCATTTCCATATATGGACAACACATTTACCCTTAGAAAAAAGCGACCATGCCAATATAATGACTTGAATTTCTACACTCGTTCCCTTCCTCCCGCTCCCAGTGAGACTGTTCTCCTTCTAAATCTAGACTGAAAAAAAAAATGGAAACGCCAGACACTAATCTTTGTGAGGCGATACGAGACAACAGAACTAAGGCAGGAAAGGGATAGAGAAGGAGAGAGCCAATAAGTTGTATTTTCTCTCCCTTTCAGTCTCACGTGACATCGACGCCAGTGATCAGGAAATTACTCAGTGTCAGGTGTGTGAGGTGACCGAGTGAGAAGGAACAGGAGCAGTGGAGAATAGAGTGATAAGAAAAATCATAAAAAGCAAAGGAAAATAAGGAAGCTATAACAAAAACTGGAAATACATATCAAATCAATGAAAAAACTAGAATAACCAATGCTCAGAGATGTGTCAGATGTGTGAGGCGATCGAATGAGAAGGAATAGAAGCAGCGGAGAAGAGAGTGATAAGAAAAATCATTAAAAAGCAAAGGAAAATAAGAAAAGCTATCATAAAAACTGGAAATGCATATAAAATCAATGAAAAAACTAGAACCACCAATGCTCAGAGATGTGTGAAGCGATAAAAATGTTACGTTTTGTGCTTTTATCTCTTTCTCACAAGCTTAATTTATTTTCTGCTCATCATTACCTCCTTTCTGCCTCTCCCTCCCCTGTGACAACTCAGGGGGAGAGAGGAACCTGTCAAAACTTCCCCTTAGGCGTCCCCGGGAGCCTAATACATGTGTGGTTTCTGTATCCTCCTCCTCCTCCTCCTCCTCCTCCTCCTCCTCCTCCTCCTCCTCCTCATCCTCCTCCTCCTCCTCCTCCTCCTCCTCCTCCTCCTCATCCTCCTCCTCCTCCTCCACCTCCTCCGTGCTGGCCTAGGAAACTGAATGTCCTGTGTTCCATTAACCACACGCGGCTCAGTCCCTTGTCTCTGAGGTCTGTATCGCTTCATCGGTGTCCGGTGCGGGATTTGCATATTTATCCCTTTTACAGAGATTTAGTACCATAAGAATTAGTTGTCTGACGCACCTACGACAAAATGTAAAGTCTTTTTTTCTTTTTTTTTTTTTTTTCTTTTGGTCAACTTTGTTTTGCCAGGATGTAGCCAAATGTCCCAAGGAGAGTGGAATAAGGGGGGGGGAGGGGGAACGAGGTGGGGGGGAGGTGTCGCATTGTACTCGACCGGAAATACCTGTTTTTGACGTGTGCAGTGGTTAGTTATCAGTGGAGGCACGGGGCCCTTATCTGTTACACGGGGCAGACATTACTCGTAGTCGCGTTGCAGCGATGCAATACGAGTGGCTCCAGGCACTTGTTCTTACGATAAACTTTTATATCGGTGTCAAACAACGCTTTGGTTGGTGTCCTCACGAACAGAGTTGCTCCCACCCACACCCGTCATTCTTCAGACGCGTGTGACTGAGAGGTGTTAGTGGTGAAGGTGATATTTCAAGACAGAGGAGGGCGAAGGCTAAGGACGCAGGTAATGCCGTTCTTCTCAGCTTTGCACGGCGAGTGAATTATTTTGGCGTCTGTTTAGGTGTGCACAAGGGCATGATTTATCGCCGCGTCAAGTCCCCTTCTCGTATCATATCAGGAGCTGTCACCGAGTCTCCATATTTTACTCAGGGACAAAACAATTTCTGATGTTCGTAATAGTAAATATTTTTTTTTGTTCTTCCCTTCCCCTCCCTTCCCCCTTCCTCCTTCCCCCCATCCTCGTCTCCTCACCTTTTCGACAAAGTTGTTTGTCAGAGATCTCCTCAAGTCCGAACCTTGCCTAAAATGGACGAAATATTGTGAGAAGGGAGGCAGCACTGGCCACCAAAGGCCGCCACGCCACCACCTGACGAAGGGGTGACTCAGACGGATGTGCGGGCCGCCGGGGTGATGCGTTTACAAATCGTCACACGCATATGCATAGACGCATTTAGATACCCACACGCTCGAGGGCGGCGAAGTCAGGCCTCTTGTGGCGATGAGGGGGCGCCGCCAAACAGGTCCATGCGGGTGTGAGGGCAGCAGGCGGGGAGCAGGGCGGAGGGCAGAGCAACGCCCACGAGGAGGTCCCGCCCTCGGAAGACGCACGAGAGACGGATGTTATAAATATTCAAAGCACGTCGTGATGGGACTATTGCCTGGTGTGTGTGTGTGTGTGTGTGAGTGTGTGTGTGTGTGTGTGTGTGTGTGTGTGTGTGTGTGCCAGCCGCCCCTCCCTTCTGTGTTCGCGGCGCCCCCGGCCACCTTCACTGCCCGCTCTGTTATTTAGCAGCGTGACCACCGCTTAGGTAGCGACAGACTGCAGCCTGAGCAAACTTCTGGTAGCTTTCCCGCCCATTACCTTAATGTGGGGGAGATACCTCTAATCTCTCTCTCTCTCTCATCAAGGAAGAGGAAAATTCAGAGATGGCACGCCAGGAAGAAAACGGGAAGAGAAAGCGAAAGAAAACAGAGGAAGGCAAACCAATTATCACATTAACCAGACACAAAGCCCAAGAGAAAGAGGAGGAGGAGGAGGAGGAGGAGGAGGAGGAGGAGGAGGAGGAGGAGGATATTTCAAGAAGCAAAGACCTGAAGGATTGAAAAGGAAAGGAACAAAACAATAGAAAGGAAGACAAAGAAGAAAAAAAAGGAAATTAAAACAGGAAGGAAGAGGAGGAGGAGGAGGAGGAGGAGGAAGAAGAAGCATGACACAAGCACTAATCTCTCTACAGTATTGCATGTCATTCTTCTCTCCTGAGGTATTCTGGTTCTACATGCAGGGAGGGGAGGGATGAAAGATGGAGGGAGGGGAGGGAAGGGAAGGGGGAGGGAAGGGGGAGGGAAGGGGAGGGATAAAAGGAGGAAGAAGGGATTAAATAAGAAGCAATGGCAGTAATAGAAGCAGGCAGCAACAGTCAATATGAGGATTATTAAACGTTGAGGAGGAGGAGGAGGAGGAGGAGGAGGAGGAGGAGGAGGAGGAGGAGGAGGAGGAGAATGAAAGAAGACGATGAAGATGTAAGCGAACGCAAGCAAACACGCACACACACTCTCACTCTCACTCACACACACACACACACACACACACACACACACGCGCGCGCGCGCGCGCGCGGAAATTAAATCAGGAAAACTCAACAGGGCAATTACAGCACGCGACTTGAGCTCATTTTTCACGCCCTGTGACTTAATTACTGCGTTTGGCCACCACTTTTTATTTTTTCCCCCTATAACGTACACCAAAAAATTCCCACAGTGATGGTGAAGCAGGTAAGGCAAAAAAAGATAATTACCTGAACACCACAGGAACGTAACGCAAATGAAGGGAAGAAAAAGAGATTAACATTAACTAACCCTTAATATCGTGTCTAAGATTGTAAACTACACTTCTATGCATCACTTTCACTATTTATACTATTGTTTAAGGTGTTTTTAATGGTTCTAGAGGCAGACTGAAGAGATTTCTACATTATTAACTGGAAAGAAGTCTTGAAAACTTTGCCAATCCTCTATGTGGCCTTGGAAAACGGTGGGGAGAGAACAAAGCGTTTTTTGAATATGGACACAGAAGAACAATACACTTAAGACACTAATGAGATGTCTTGCACAAGTTTACTGAACAACACTAACAAAACACCTTTGAAAGACGCGTTTTGCAAGTGTACCAAACCCAAACAAAGCCACAAGGTCACTGTAGCGTACCAAGGGAAGGCAAACGACACGGCGAGACCACTACGACCACTGGAGTAATCACCATCAAACCACCAGGGGACACGAAGAAGCAGCCTTGGGGAACACCACGTGCTATAACACTATACATACCTACACCCCTGCACCTCCAGTCACCACCACCACCACCATCACGTCCTCACCAAACACTCCTCTCAGTCATCACTAAAAGCTTCACAGCATCGCCACCACCACGATCACCACTTTGCACTTCACGAGCGGATTACTGAAACTGGGGCACGAAAAAACTGTGACTTGAGGGATTGGTGAGTCACTGGATTCCTGCTTCGTCGCGTTACACCATCCCACTATTAATCCCGCGGGGCTCAGAGATGGCAGGCGTCCCGAGAGATCAGAGTGAGAAGGTAAAAGTGGTTAAGTCCTTGGCCAGTCTCCCAGCCACGGTACATTCGCTACGTCGCCTCCCCGAGCATTCCTTCAAAGCAGCACAAAGTCTCGCTCGTAACGGCTCTGTTATACGAGCAAACACTTACCACAAGTCTTCGTGTCTTGA
>JAHFWG010000683.1:8854-68854 GCA_020233015.1 Callinectes sapidus | reverse complement strand
CCGCTGTGTGTCACCTTGGACATAAAGGGATACCTGCGTCTGCCAGGGAGCTCCTGGCAAGGTCAGCACAGCTAGGTGACTCGCACTGCCAAAAACTGGTGCCGTACAAGTTACAGAAGAGCGTGTGTCACAATGAGGTGGATACAGAGAAAATGCGTATGGAATTACAGAGTCACGCTCCACCAGACGTGAATGGAGCCACAGATGTGAGTGAAGTGCTGATGGC
The DNA here is from genome assembly GCA_020233015.1 of Callinectes sapidus. Lineage (NCBI taxonomy): Eukaryota > Metazoa > Arthropoda > Malacostraca > Decapoda > Portunidae > Callinectes > Callinectes sapidus. The sequence continues at coordinate 68,628 of JAHFWG010000683.1, read as the reverse complement.
AGGATACAACACCATCATGGAGTGCGCGCGTAGAAGTACTAGACGACCTGCGCGTCAGGGCCAAACATGGGAAGGAGACCAGCCCAGATGGAAAAGATTACTGGATGGAGGTAATAGTAAAATGATTTGGAAATCAATTAACTGGAAAGGTAACTAGCAAATTGAAAATAAGGAAATGCCTTCAGATGAACAGTTCAAAAAACATTTCGAGAATTTATTAAACCCATCTGACGAGCAAAGCACTCAAAGCGATGAAACTAACAATGATGATTTAGAACATTTGCCTTATATACCTATCTTAGATGATGCCTTTTCTGAGATTGAGTTTGACCAAGCGATCAAAGACCTTAACAAGAACAAAAGCTATTTAGGAATGTGCCCAGCCCTACTGAATGTCCTTGATGTAACTTGGCGACTGTTCATCCTGACTTTTTTTAATGCTGTGTTTAACCGGATGTATTACCCGACATCATGGTGTTATAATAAGCTTGTCATTTTGTTTAAATCAGGAGGACGAATGATGCGTAACAACTATAGGGGTATTAGCGTCATGGATACATTAGCAAAACTTTATGATACTATGATACTGAATAGACTGCAATTATGGTGGAACATAGACAAATGCCAAGCAGGTGCACGAAAGAAGGGACGGTGTGTGGAGCAAATTTACTACCTTAAAGTTAGTATGTGATTATGCAGCATATAAGAAAAGAAAACTGTATGTTTTGTTTGTTGACTTTAGTAAAGCATATGATCGGGTCCCTAGGGGTAAATTAGTAGAAAGTCTATACACTCTGGATGTGGTAAAATGATGATCAAAGCTATAAAAGCAATGTATACCTGCACTAAAAACGTTTTAAAGTCAGCCGTAATTGACTCTTCTATTGGTGTTCGTCAGGGGGCCCCGACCAGCTGCTTGCTTTTCACCTTGTATATTGATGACATGGTGAAGATGTTGAAAAATGAAATAACAGTAGATAGTTTTGGGGGGAAATTTGCATGTTTTACTATTAATGGATGATGCTATGATATTATCAAGCAGTAGAGAAATGTGTGAGAAGCTGAACATTGTGTTAGAGTACTGTAAGCAATATGGCATGATTATTAATGAAAAGAAGACTACATTCTTAGTCATTAACGGTCAGGAAACAGATAGGCAGGATCTGAGGGCGGGAGGAGTAAGCGTGCGCTACGCGGCCAGATACCTGTACCTGGGCGCGTGGTTCACCGACACCGCCAAGTTGGACGATGTAATCAACTTGCACGAGGCTGCCAACGAGGCAGTAGTGAACAAATTTTCAATCTTTTGTGCGGCCAATACACAAATGCCATTTATGTATAGGAAAAAAGTGTTCGATGCAGCAGTAACATCAGTGCTCCTATACAGTTACGAATCATGGTTGAATAATCAAATAAAAAGCTTAGAAAGACAATATAGGCCTAATACCCTAGTAAAGTGTTTAATGTCAGTAAGGAAAAACACCAGCATAAACTTGTGTATGATTGAAAGTGGCATCCTACCTATTCTAGAGTTAATAAGAAAGCGAAGGAAAAATTTCTTAATATGCAAATTAGAAAATATAGATATGGATCAACCTTTCCATGTGGTATAATGACCTGTGTAGACGAGAGAACACACCGGGCTATAGGTTCCTGTCTAATGAAATATCGTTAGTGCCTGACAATGACCCTTTAGATAAGATAAAACAAGTCATCAGAGACACCCCAAACAGTGCAACAAAAATGACGATATATAAAAGTGACCTTAATCCAACGTTAACAGTGCACAAAGTATATACTACTCATGCATATATACCAGACTACCAACGCGAGTCGTTCTCCAGGTTAAGACTAATGTCAAACAGTCTCAGAATAGAGACAGGGAGGTGGAGTCGCACACCTGCCCAGGATAGAGTTTATGTGTGCGACGGTAATCACGTGCAGACAGAACGACACGTGTTGGTGGTGTCCGCTAACGAATCACCTTCGGGACAAGTATTCTATGCTCAGATTTGGAAGTATCAATGTTTTGTTAAGTGAAGATATTCACTTAAGGGAATTGTGTAATTTTGTGTTTGATGTACTGTAGTTGATATTTATAAGTAATTGTTGTAGTCACCCCTACAATGTAATACAGGAAATTAATATTATTTTTGGACAAAAGAAAACAATGTAGATTTAGTGTTAATTATGTATGTTAAATGTTATTTTTGTCAATAAACAACTACTACTACTACTGTGTGTGTGTGTGTGTGTGTGTGTGTGTGTGTAGTGTGTGTGTGTGTGTGTGTGTGTGTGTTAGTGTGTGTGCGTGTGTGTGTGTGTGTGTGTGTGTGGGTGGGTGGGTGTGTGTGTGTGTGATGCTGTAATACTGTTATATTGTCTCTCTCTATAACTAGCATTGTGAAGTGATTTTTTCGGGGATTTTGAGGTGTGTGTGTGTGTGTGTGTGTGATGCTGTAATACTGTTATATTGGCTTTCTCCATAACTAGCATAGTGAAGTGATTTTTTCGGGGATTTTGATGTGTGTGTGTGTGTGTGTGTGTGTGTGTGTGTGTGTGTGTGTGCTCTAATACTGTTATATTGGCTCTCTCCATAACTAGCATTGTGAAGTGATTTTTTTCCGGGATTTTGAGGTGTGTGTGTGTGTGTGTGTGTGTGTGTGTGTGTGTGTGTGTGTGTGTGTGTGTGTGTGTGTGTGGGTGGTGTGTGTGTGTGTGTGTGAGTGTGGTGTGTGTGTGGTTGTGTGTGTGTGTGTGTGGTGTGTGTGTGTGTGTGTGTGGTGTGTGTGTGTGTGTGTGTGTGTGTGTGTGCTGTAATACTGTTATATTGGCTCTCTCCATAACTAGAGGTATGAGATGTGTATGTATGTATATATGCACGTGTATATACAAAAGCGGATATGCCAGCTCTCTCTCTCTCTCTCTCTCTCTCTCTCTCTCTCTCTCTCTCTCTCTCTCTCTCTCTCTCTCTCTCTCAACCTGATGAGTGAGTGAATGGTGAGGAAAATGGAAATTTACATAATATATATAGGGTGGTGATGACAGGATGTGTATTATTAATACACTAGAATATAGAGAAATAGACAAATATACAAATATACACACATTGATATAGAGCCTACCACATATTATAGACGTAAAAGACCCGTATTTCCATTGATTTGAGCGATTGAATACCAAAAGTGGATGTGTAAAACTAGCAAAAGCCATCCTCCATCCATGCCTGAGTCTCTAATAAAACAGCTGGTGGTGGTGACGGGAAAGTTTAAAGCCCCGGCGGTCTCTGTGCTGTTGTTGCTTCCAAAGGTAGTAAACATTGTGGTGAGCGGTGAACCAACTAGAACCCGCATCTTTGCTACATATTTTTCGCCTCTACTCCTCACTTTGATGCTTAGATGACCTTGCTAATTAGCGGAGAACACCAAATAGGGACGTGTTGACCTGTCTGTACCGAAAAAGTCACCCCAAACAGTCAAGAAATGCATGGCAGTCTGGGCGAAATGAAATGAAGAGATGAATGAATAATGAAATGAAGGTATTATTATTATTATTATTATTATTATTATTATTATTATTATTATTATTATTATTATTATTATTATTATCATTATTATTATTATTGATTTGACTTTAATAACACCACACCAGTCTCCAGTTGGCTTTTCCTACCCTTCATACCATCTGTTAGAGCAGCTTTCCATACTGAGTCATTTGACCCCCATATGTAACTGGCGCAAAGAAGTAGGGAATGATATTGGAAAACCGCCAATCTTAAGCTGCTAATATTATAAGGAATGGAGTGTTAATGTTGTATATTATTATTATTTCCCCAGTGTATTGAGTGCCAGCTGTGGGGAGGGAGGGAGGGGCAGGTGGCTGGCTCACCTGCCCCACCTCAACACAGCCTCCCCCACACTTCCTCTCACCCCATACAGGTAAAAAAGACTTTGTTTATTTTTGTTTTTTATGAATAAGTCAAGTTTTGTGTCCAATTGGTACTTAATTATTTATTTTCTGCAATACTAGTACACTTCCTTTTATTTTGTGATTATATTTTAGTGTATATGTATTAATTAGTGAGCCAAGTTTGAAATATTCTTTTTAGTATCAAATGGCAACAATGTATTTAAATTGTTGTATTTATTGGTTGTCCTTGTGTCTTGTGTCTTGTGTCAGTGTGAAGTAAGTAAGTCTTAGATTCCTTCCTTTGTAGTAGTTGTTTTAATTAATCCCTTTATCTTTGATGTGAAATGTACTGGTTCTATGTATTATTGCTGCTGTTTTACTTTTATTTGTTTAAGTTGTCTAACCTAACCTAATCTGACATCACCAAAATAGATTCTACCACTCATACAATATTATCATCACTTGTCTTATCTGGTATTTTTATTATTGCACATTTTTATTAACCTAATCTAACGTAACGTAAAGCTAAGAAAGAAATTTGATTGTATGAGAAAGAATGAGTGAGGTTTGTTGAATGTATAAGTAAGAAATTGAGTTGTACCCTGACTTAATCTAACATAACCAATCATTACCTCACCTCACTTAACCTAATTCTTTGCACTGCACACAACACCACAGCAGTCGTCCATGGGAGAAAAGCAGCGGACAGACCCCAAAGCAGCAACGCGTGGTGGGTGGCTTTTTCCACCTCGGGGCTCGTCAAAACATTTGAAGTCGGGGCGGAGAGCCTGTACCTGTCGGCAGTGAGTCCGTCTCTGTTGTAGCAGGTGGTGTCGCAGCCCAGCCAGAAGACCGACATGAACTTCCTTCCGGTGGTGGTCCATTGATCAGATGACGGCGCTGCAACCCACTGTCAACATTGAGACGTCGCCCTTCATGCAGGTGGAGGCGTTTGTGGACCTGGAGGAGTATGAACGGTGAGCCCAGGATGCCATTGACAGGTGGGTGTTGCTCCTGTATGGATGTCTGGATGTCTGGATGTATGTATGTATGTATGTGTTTAAAAAGGTTTTCAAGACAGTTTCTCCTCATAATAAACTAGAAATATTACCAATCCATCACCAAAACCATAGAAATACCCTTAGAAACATGACCATCTTCAACCAGAGCTTTTGGAAAATAGTGATAGTGAGACAGCAAAGTGTTTTATTGTACAGGCATAACATTCTCTGGCAGGTTATTTTATTATTATTTTTTTTATTACTGATCATTGTCTCAGTTTCATTTCCCACTATGAATAAACTTGATATTTTTTACATTTCTTATATCCGAATGTTTGCACTTTTTCCTCCATACCTCCCTCCACACTTTCCCTCCATTATTTTCCTCCAACATATCCTCCATCTTTCCTCCACCTTCTCTCCAATTTTGACTGTTCTACCTCCCTTCCTTGATAGTTAAAATAGTGGTTCTGTAAGATAGTCTCACATCAAAACTGACCTAACCTGAATATTTTTTCACATTTTTACCTCTAATGTTTGTACTTTTTCCTCCATATCTCCCTCCACAGTTTACCTCCACTTTCCTCCACCTACACAAAGTTTCCTCCATCTTTCCTTCACCTTCTCTCTAATTTTGACCATCCTTGATAGTTAAAATAGTACTTTTATAAGATAGTCTCACATCAAAATCTGACATTTTTTAATATTTTCACCTCCACAAGCCTTAGGTTTTTCCTCCATATCTCCCTCCACAAGTCACCTCCACTTTCCTCCACCTACATGAACCTTCCTCCATCTTTCCTCCACCTTCTTTCCAATTTTGATTATCCTACCTCCCTTCCTTGATAGTCAAAATAGTTGTTTTGTAAGATAGTCTCACATCAAAACCTGACAATTTTTAATATTTTCACCTCCACAAGCCTCAAGTTTTTCCTCCATATCTCCCTCCATAAGTCACCTCTACCTTCCTCCACCCACATTAACCTTCCTCCATCTTTCCTCCACCTTCCCTCCAGTTTTGACCATCTTACCTCCCTTCCTTGATAGTTAAAATAGTACTTTTCTAAGATAGTCTAACATCAAATATGACATTTTTTAATATTTTCACCTCCACAAGCCTGAAGTTTTTCCTCCATATCTCCCTCCACAAGTCACCTCCACTTTTCTCCACCTACACAAAGTTTCCTCCATCTTTCCTCCACCTTCCCTCCCATTTTGACCATCCTACTACTACCATTTCCACCATTTCAGGGGCCAAATACCAGCCGAGGCAGAACTGCACTACCTGGAGAATGCCAGGAAGTTAGCAATGTATGGTGTTGATTGTTACCCTGCCAAGGATTCGGAGGGTGTTGACATAATGCTCAATGTGTGCGCATCAGGTCTGCTGGTGTACAGGGACAAGTACGTACATGAGTGTAGCCAAGTGTGTATTCTGTGTGCGTAAATGTCTTGGTATTTGTCGTGTATGTTTGGGGGTGGTTTGGTTGATGTGTATGTGCATGCCGTGTGGTGTGCAAGTGATCTCTTATGCACACAATACCCATGTGCATGAAACATTTACGCACATGACCATACCTCTCTCTCTCTCCAACTCACTCTCAAATTAAAGATATCTCTAATTTTCTCCTAACTTCTGTACTTAAAAAATAGTCAGAAATCCTAATTTTTTTTGTGTACCACCAAGTTCATGTATGTATAACTTTGCACACACAACACCTATGTATGCGAAACTTGGTGTACACATAGACCAACCATCCCCGCACACACCCACACAACCTGCATTGCCCTACCTGCCACCAAATTAAAGCTAGCTCACTTTTTCTACAGATTTCGCATCAACCGATTTGCATTGCCCAAGATTCTGAAGATATCCTACAAGTGGTCTAATTTCTACATCAAGATATGGCCGGAAGAGAATGTGAGACTTTCGAGAGTACTGTGGTTTTCAAACTGACCAATCACAGGGCAGCTAAGAGACTGTGGAAGGTCTGCGTTGAACACCACACTTTCTTCAGGTGATTATTTTAGATCAAATTTGGATTAAGGTTAGATCATATTAGGTTAGGTTAGGTTATGGTAGGGTAATTTTTTTTGTTTATTTTTTTAAGGATTATATTAGGATAGGGTATTTTTTAAGGAATTTTTAAGGGTTTTTAAGAGTTTTTTGCTTTTTTAGGTTCGGATTAAGGTTAGTTTAGGGTATTGCCTGTTCATAATTACCACACTTTGTCTTTAGCCTTTCATTTTCTAATTTTAATGCTTCCATTTCCCTTTTCATTTCTTTGTTCAGCTGTAGGTCCCTTTTGCATTCCATGAATTTATTTCTCAACTCCTTATTTTCCCCTACCAGTTCGTCTTGCTTTAACAATATACCTGCGATTAACTCCCTCATGTTTCTCATCATTTCCCGCTCGACACTAGTTACCCTCCTCATTGTTCCCTTTTCTTCTCTGAAGCCCGAGAAATCTCTGCCATCACTTTCCATGATTTTTCTTAAACCCATTGGAGTCTCTATCACGCTTGCCCCGGCTCCGCTAGGTTTGTTTATTTTGGGAGAGTTCCTATCTTGGCCGCTAGAGGGCCCAGCCTGATACAGTCTTTCATCCATATCTCTCTTTGACTCTCTCTTCTATTGTCACTATATGGAGACAGGACACACTTAAGCCCCCCTCTCACCCAGGTATATACGATACTAGGCCAAGGAGTCCTCTTGTTATTCTTCTCTGTATACTGTTTGGGAGCACTCTCCAGCAGACGTCTGCACCCATCGCCAGCCAGCCCGTGTGTGTGTGTGTGTGTGTGTGTAAATATAATGAAGTATAATTTGTCTTCCTATTAAACATTGCTTGAATTTCCTCCATGTGTCATTCCAGTTACTCTTGTTCTTCTGTTTGTTTTGCCTTGGTGTGATTGATTTGCCACATTTGTCACTCCCACACCAGAGATTCCAATTTGTCCGTCTCTCAACAGGTCTTAAGGTGTGTACGGGCCAACTTCAGCACTGAGGGAAACTTAAGTCTTCTTTCACTGAAGTACAATGGTGAGATGTGAGCAAGGCAGAGTGAGCAGTAGTTAGTTAAGTGAGAAAGGGAATGAGTCTGTGTTTTTGGAAGAGGGTGACAGAGTGAGTGGGAGAGATAGTGAGACAATTTAATTTTGCCTTTTTGGAGAATGAATGTAATGAGTGTGTGTGTATTGCAATGTCTTTCAATATTCTTGATGACGGGATGTTTTGGTGGTGTGATTGGTGTCTGCAGTGCATGCAAGGTGAAAGGAATATTGTGTGAATCTGTGAGGTGAGTGACACTAGTGTGTGAGCACAATATATATGTGTGTGTGTGTGTGTGTGTGTGTGTGTGTGTATGTGTGTGTATGCTTGCAATATGACAGTCTACCTCCATACCAGGCCACCAATCCTGTCAAATAGTAGTAATAGTAGTAGTAATAATAGTCTTTACAGGACCATAACCATGAACAAATCCTCACCATTCACACCTTTAGCCTCTCGGATAATAGTAGTAGTAATAGTAATAGTAGTCTCTCTGTCTATACAGGGTGGCTAGACAAAGCATGCACACACACTTACCATTCACACTCCTAGCCCTCTTGGATAGTAGTAGTAATAGCAGTCTATCTAACTTTACACGGTGGCTAGACAAAGTATAGATGGAAGTGAACTGCTCTCTAGTTTGTGTTATTCAGTGAGAATGGACAGCCACAGATGCATTATATAACGTGATGTAGCCCAAGAAAGTGCTTTTGTTTTGAAGTGTTCTGGTATTTCTGCTTCACAAAGATGTACTATGTCCCGGCAATTCTTTTTATTCATCTTTTCTCTTGTTTGTCTTCATAACCCTCTTTGTTGTTCTCATTCTTTTCTTCCTCCAGTTCCTCTTTTTCCTTCATTTCATACTCTCCTTATTTCCTCATTCTTTTCTTCTTATTCCCCTTCCTTTTCATTTCTACTCTTCATCTTTTTATCCTCATTCTTTTCTCTCCAGTTTCCTCTTTCTCATTCATGTCATACTCTTCTTTCTTATTGTCATTCTTTTCTTCCTGAAGTTCCCCTTCCTCATTCATTTCATCCTCTTCTTCCTCATTTTCTCATTCTTCCTCTTTTTCCAGATTCTCTTCTTCCTTCCCAGTGAAAGAAGTAGATTTTATTATATTTGTTTTTTTGTATTTTTTTGCTGTTTTGTTTCAATCTGTATATTGTAGTTTTTTCAAATGTTCATAGCAATTATCTCAAAGGATTTCAAATCCAGTGACAGCATCTTTCTGTACTCTGTTAATGATAAGTACATTTAGAAGATAAATAACTCGGATGCAAATAATATTGATAAGGACTAAATAGTATAAGCCTGAAAAATGTCTCTCGTCATCAGTTTTTACTTTGTGAGTGGTAAAGACACACAAGTTGAGGCAAGGTACTTTATTCTCTAACGTTTTGGTATTAAACCATCTTCAGAGAGAATGTACAGACAATCAAAGACATGGCAGCGTTGGCGGCTCAGCCCGCAGGTCTTCCTGGCGGAACGGGCTGTGATTGGCGCTAGCCAGACAGAGTCAGTCTGGCCGCTGCCCGCGACAAATACACGGATCCTCCCCTGTGATTGGTTGTGCTCTCGGGGAGGATCTGTGTGTTTGTTGCGGGCAGCGGCCAGACTGACTCTGTCTGGCTAGCGCCAATCACAGCCCGTTCCGCCAGGAAGATCTGCGGGCTGAGCCACCAACGCGTATATAAGCTGCCGTATCTTTGATTGTCTGTACATTCTCTCTCTGAAGATGGTTTAATACCGAAACGTTAGAGAATAAAGTACCTTGCCTCAACTTGTGTATTATCCTTACCACTCACTCTACATATTTGTCTTCATCTAAACAGCTTTACCTTTACGTTTCCTCAGTATTATTAGTGGCAGGTTTACAGTATCCATTAGAGTTGTCAAGTTTACGTAGTATTTGATGGTGCCACTCTGTAGAAATGACATTTATACTCAACATGAGTCAGTCAGCCTTGCAAGTTTTTGACAGATGTGTTCAAGCAGATGATTGATTACTTGTAAGATGCAAACTCTCCTTTGTAGTAGGTTTGTATGTGAGGGATGCAGAAATAACCTTTGCCTTACTAGAAACACTGCATTTTCTTCTTCTTTTTCTTCTTCTTCTGTGGAGGAAGAGTTTCATCATTGTCAGGACAGTGAGTGCTTCTGATGAATACTAGTTGTAAGGAGTGATGATGAATGAAGGAGGTAGTATTGATGTATTTATTCTATCTAGTAGACCAGGGTGTGTGTGGTTGCTGGTGTGTATATACAGTACTTGCCTATTCCAAGCTTATGTATACAGCTTGCATATATTGGAGTTGTTTGTCATCATGTCTGTGTGTGTGTAGTGAGCACCAGCTTAGTTAGAGTGCTACTTCTTGTAAGAAAAAAAGTTAACTGGGGAATCTTTTTTTCTTTTTTTTTCTTTTTGCACTGCTTTCTGAACTCAATAATTCATGAATGAATTCCACTCTACATATTTCTCCTTCCACTGCATGTGATTGATTGGTGATTGCATGGAAGAAAAATTAATTTGATTGGTAACTTAAGGTGGAGGAACTCATTCATGAACTTCATGACATACTATAGTTCACTTTTTGATCTATTGACATTGTATTATGGTCAGTAGAGAAGGTTTCTTCACATTTTGCTATATAGGTGTGTGGAACCATGAATAATGACTGCTGGCTGACTGACTAACAAATACCGCATTTTTGTAGTAATATGTAACTAACCGATCATAATAGTAGTGTGTGTGTTTATGTGGCTGTATGTAGTAGCTGTTTAGTTTTTACTAACATACATTTTCTATGTTTGTAATCATTAATAATAAATACTGCTTGTAATGTATCATGAGTATTTAACTTAACCTATAACCTAACCTAACCTAACCTAACCTAACCTACATTGCATCTGCTTCACAAAGGGTCTTTGTTTGTTTAATTAAGGACGTGGCTTTTTTTTGTTGCTTTATTGGATTTGATTGCACACTTTAATAATCACATAATACGTCCGTCACCTTGTCTGGTTTTCGGGTTCTTTGGAGGTGTACCATGGTAGTGTTTTGGGTGTTGATGGGTGGTGGTGGTGGTGCATGGATGGTAGTGTTGGATTGATGATGATGACTTGTCTCTTCCTGCAATGCCTTGGAATTTATTAATCTTAAGAAGTCCTCTTCCTCCTCCTTGTAATAGTAGTGGTGGTTAGACTTTAACTTTAAAATCTAGGAGATGAAATACATAGCAAGGGATTTTCTTCAGTAAGCACGTTCAGAGTATTAGGAAATGAACCATTGGAATTTAAGAGTATGTTTTTCTGGGATATTAATGACTTTCCATCATTGTTTTTTTGTTTTGGTGCTGATTATTGCTGGTTATTGCATTTTGACTTTATATGTGTATGGTGATCTTTTATTTCTATTGTTGCTCTTGTATAGATGTGACACTAAACTCTTTATATTTCAATTCATTCATTGGTAGTCTTGGCAAGCTTTTTCTTGACATTTCTTGATTGCTATGGTGTTTTGCAAATGTTTGATGATTTGTTTTATTAATTTCCTTTGTTGTAGTAACTCTTCCACACTCATTTTGTGGTATTTCTTGATTTTCTGGGTGTTTCACCAGTGTCAAATGATCTCTCTGCCCTGTTTTGCCTCGTTTCATTCGCTAATTTATGGAGTATTTTCGTTAATTTGATTTTGATTGATGTTTAAGGTGTTTCTATATGAATTTTTCCATTGTTTATCTCTATTGTTTGCATAACCTACTTGATTTCTTAGCGCATATACTGTGCGAATATTGAATTAGCAAGATACCACTACTGTGTGGCCTTGTTTGCTTGGTTTATTTTTGCTATTTTTCGCTAATTAGCTTTCCTTTTGACATTTAAGGGTGTTTATATGATATTCTTTGCATATAACTTACATGATTTCTTTGCTGTGTGAAGAGAAAAATAGAAAAATACAATTACTTTTTGGCCAGATTACTGCCTGTAAATAAGCTCTTTCCAGGCCAAACATGAGGGGGTGGGGTGGGACCAGCGGTGTCTGCCGAGCCCCTGAATCAGTGGTTTCCCAGTGTTGGGTGGGTGAAGGTGTGGATTGACTAGCTACTTTTAACCTATTGAAAAGACTCTGGATTTATGGCGTTTTTACCATTGCAGTGGCGTATTAAAACGATTTCTACCGGAAAAACCGTCTGTTTAAAGTGACTAGGGAGATTTATTATTCAATTGTTCATCTGTATTGGTTGCGTCACCTACTTGATTTCTTAGCGCATATACTGTGTGAATAGCAAATTAGCAAGATAGGACTACTGGTCGTTCCAGGCCGTGACGTCTGCGTTCCTGCCACACGTCAGCAGGGTGGGAGGGCCAGCTGTTGTCTGTCTGGCGAGTCCTTGGCTCAGTGTGTTGTGGGATGAGGGTGTGAGCCGGTCTTATCCTATTGAAAAGACTGCATTTATGGCGTTTTTACTATTTTCTCTCTCTCTCTCTCTCTCTCTCTCTCTCTCTCTCTCTCTCTCTCTCTCTCTCTCTCTCTCTCTCTCTCTCTCTCAAACAGCCACAGCCAGCTGATGAGTTGCATTTGAGAGAGAGAGAGAGAGAGAATATGGCCTTACGGGGGCGCCGTGAAGTCGCTAAGGTGATGGAGAGAGAGAGAGAGAGAGAGAGAGAGAGAGAGAGAGAGAGAGAGAGAGAGAGAGAGAGAGAGAGAGAGAGAGTGTGTGTGTGTGTGTGTCACTTTGAGCTCTTGTCAGTCTCTATCTTCCTCCTTATTATCTTCAACGCCTCCTCCTCCCCCTCTTCCTCTTCCCCTTCCTCCTTCTCCTTCTCGTCATCTTCACTTCCTTCTCCAATTCATCTTATTTTTTCTTCTACTACTACTACTACTACTACTACTACTACTACTACTACTACTACTACTATCACTACAATACCTATAATCACTTCTATTATCGATACAATATTATCAGTAATAGTAGTAGTAGTAGTAGTATTTTATTGCAAGGGAAGCTTCAGTAAAACTAAGTACAAAATGTCTTATCTTTCAAAACTATCACACTGCAACAACAAACACTAATAATTATCAAACAATACAAACAACTCCAAAGAAAATAGATTTGAAAAGATGTATATTTCAGAATTACCAATGATTCCTACTTTACCTATCTACACATCTATTAACATTACTTTATTCACCGCTATACTTATTTATTTCTAGAGTTACTAATTATCTCCCTTAATTATCACCACTACTAATTATACATATACGTACTGCCTATCTGTTAACACTACACTGCATCAAATACCTTCAGTTCGAACCATCACTATGACACTCCAAAGACTCTCTATATAAATTAATGTAGCATAGTCTTTCCACCTTCCCATTATGTTTCCAGTGGCAGATTAACACCATTTCTACCTCAACACCACCAAAAACACTATAGGGAACGCGTGTGTTGATGTGTGTGGCTTTCGAAAACAGACATAGTGAGAGAGCGAGTGAGTGAAGCGGGTTCTGTCTCTCTCTCTCACTGTTTCAATCTACGTTTCGTTTCTCGGTCCATCTTGTCATAATAGCTTTCCTTCCCGAGGTGAGAGCAGGCAAACTTTCTATTATCTTCGCCATGGCTGCTGGTGGAGGCAAGATAGAGGCTGGAGAGGTGCAGGGAACAGTGCAGGGGCCTTAAGACGCATATATGACAGGTTGGTGTGTATTGAAGACGAAGGAAGGAGAGAGAGAGAGAGGGGCGGGGGAGGGCGGTAAAAAAGCTGTGTTTGTGTTTATGTGGGTGTGTTTGTGTGTGTGTTCGCCAAACTGTTTTTCTTTTAACATTTTTTCAGGTACATTCATAATATTTCAAGTATATAATTTCTGTTGCAACCATTCCCACATGTTTTTTGGAGTTATTTATATAATGAAGTGTGTTTTTGTTTTCTTCTTTAGGGTTTAACAAGGGTAGTGTTGTTTGAAGGAGGGTAGTTTGGTTGGTTAGTTAAGAAGGATTGGTGGTAAGCTGCAGAGGTGGGCTGGGCGCGGCGCGGATGTAGTACCGCAGCTCCTTAGGACACACACACCCAATAGTCCGTACCGCTACTGCACCCTATCACATTGTTCCCTCGGTCCTGTATCACACTACCCCACCGCCACACCACCACGTCACAGCACCGCAGTTGCCGTACCCTAAACTAATAATTAATACGACGGTACAAGTCCAGACTAGCACCTCCTTTCTAATCAATGAAATAACCTTGCAAGGTGATAGAGACCTTACTGTAGAACATGTCTGTGGTGCTTCTAATGTGGGGACGGCTTTGGTAAGGCCATAGTAATTGAATTAAGTGAACAACGGTGAATGATAGTGATATGATTGTGAAGGCTGCGGGATGGGTCGTGTGTCGGCCTCCTGTCACGCAGACGGAAGGCGGTCTGCCGTCCACACGCGTTGAGCAATGAGCATGGCCAGCAGCGGCGCGGCGTCGCCAGCGTGAGCCAGCGTGGAGTATGGCAGGCCATCCGCCCCGACCACCGTGTCACGGCCACGCCTCTTAGCCCGCTCCAATCCTGAAGGGAGAAAGTCTGGTCAGTCTGTCAGTCACATCAGCTTCCTCCATCGCTTCCCTGATAGCATTGTCGTCGCGGTGTGCTCGTAGTTGCTGCAGCTGCTGCTGCAGGGTGTGTCGTGAGTGAGGAGGAGGTGGTCACTGGAGCCTTGAGGGGCGAACATGGCATGCAGCGAGCCTTTCTTCCTCCTGTTGTGGCTGCGGGTGGGCGGGGCAGCACCACAGGCCGTTCTTACGCTCCTCCACAGGTGGCCTGGTGGTGGAGACGTGTGGAGCACAGCAGGGAAGGGAGGGAGGGAGGCCTTCAGGGACAGGGGGCGAGGAGTGGAGGGTGTGCCCGTCATTTTGTGGTGAAGTGAGTGGCATGCGTGAGGGGGAATCTGGTGGCGACACCCTCACGCCCTCCCTCCATCCCTCCCTCCCTCACCCCACCCGATACGCCTCATTCCAACCACACCATAATAATGACAATAATAGTAATAACAAGCAGTTGCCAATCAGACTAACACAAACTATGGCCATATTCCTGCCATTTTGGAGTTCACAAACACCTGCTGGAGTTGTGCAGAACAAAGACAAGTCACTTTTGCCATGGTAACGACGTACTCAATCACCAGACAAGCCCCTCATATTGCGTATCAGCAGTGATGGAGTCCCTTACCCTCAGCCAACCCTTACGAGCTCCCTCCCTCCCTTCCTACGTCATTAAGGAGGTCCTCTCATACACCAACAATTGCTCAATGCCCTAAATTCTTCCCTCAAAAACTGGAGGTCACCTTATATACCAGTTCGCCTTATAATATAGTCCGGCATATACGTACGGTAATAATTAGGAATATCTATCAAGAGAGAGAGAGATTGTTTTCACGTTTTTCCAGGGTTAATTTTTTCCCCCTTGTTTCCCTCGTTTATTTGCTTGCCTACGCTTTTTCTTTACATTTCTTGATTGTTTTGGTGTTTTGCGAGTGTTTGTGAGTGTCTTATTGGTTTCCTTTCTTTTAATTACTATTCCATACAGACTGTGTTGTATTTCTTGATATTCCGGTCGTGTTACCAGTGTCTAGTTAACTCTCTTTGCCTTGTTTTTTTCCTTCTACGTTTAAGATGTTTTATATTTATTCCATTGTTTATCTCTATTGTTTGCATAACCTACTTAATTTCTTAGCGCACGTACTGTGTGAATAGCAAATTAGCAAGACACGACTGCTGTTTGGTCTGTGTGCTGTTGGTAAAATAATGCTCGCTCCCTGCCCTGACGTCACGTTGAGGTGGGAGGGGCCGCTGGTGCCTGGCAGGGTCCATGAACTAGTGCTGTCCAGTCCCAGTGTCCTGTGGAGAGGAGGTGTGAGCGGGTTAAAAGCCCTTATCCCATTGTGCTAGTGTTTCAGTGTACAAGTCATCTTAATACTGGACTAAAGCCGCAAGATGGAATCACAGGGGCTGCTGGACTACGTTATCAAGGTGACTGCAAGCGCTGTGACACAAGCATCACGGTGCCAGTGTTTATTTAGGGCAGTCACTCCTATGCGGGAGGTATAACCCCCCACCTCAGACCCCGGCGCCATCTTTGATTCTCATTTCATCGGTCATTTTCAGGCTCAACTCTCATTATTATAGGCTCATCATGCCACAATATGCAGCCATCGTACTAAGCTTTCATATTAGCCATTCAGACATAGCTTTCGTTGTCAAGTTTAGGTTTTGTGAAGGTTTAAGTGAAATGTGGGGGGGTCGGACCCCAACCCGGGGACCCGCCTGCCAGGCGCCAGCCGGCTCTTATTTCAGCATATTTTCTTTTATCTCTGGACTGTTTATTTAGGCTCAATAGTGAAATGTAATGCTTTCTATGAGTACTGTGAGCTGTTTTGAATGTCTGCCATGCGTGTGTGGGCTGGAGATAGCTGTCGTTGGAGTTATTATGATCGTAAATAAGGGCTGATTTCTGCTCCAAATTAATTGGAACGCCCAAGACCATTCTTTATTTGAGGCAGTATCAAGTTCTTATTAATTGCCAAAGATAGTCCATATCGAACCATGTTTTGTGCGTAAAGCTCAGTGAAATCAGTGAAAAGTAAAAGTGTTCGCTAGCGGTGTTTAAAGTTGCATCAATTATTTATTTATCAGCCTGTAAATGATTTATTTCTGCCTCTAGATCACTCTCAAGTGCTAAGAATAATTGGAAAGAATGACCCAAGTGATTTGAAGTGGTTTTTGGTTCCTTTGAAGTGATCGTGAGTGAGAATTTAATGAGTTTTAAAAAGGGTCATATTTTATAAAATCCTTTTTTTCTAGTGGAAATTCTTTACAATTACTGTTGTTTGGAGTTTGTTTATGCTTTGGGAATTAGTTAGAGTATTTATGCAGCCGGAATATGTCCATTTTTTTGTTCTAAAAGCGTTTTTTCGAAGGGTCATTTTTAAAATGGTCTCCCCTAAAACATGTACGTAAATATAGACAGTTAATATAGAGTACCAGGCCAGGCTGTGACGTCATCAGCTGTGACGTCACAATGATGAAGGCCTCCTGCTGCCTTCCCTTTCTGAATCTTATCTTCCATATATATTATGATTTACTGTGTTTATCTTGTTTGCATGCGTGTGTGTGTGCTTGCGTGCGTGCGTGCGTGTGTGTGTGGTTAATCAATAGGCAGGGGATAGATAATAAGTAGAAATCTCTCGGTATATTGATGTTTGCTACAGGACCTGCCACATACAGATCTGATATCTTGTTGCAGCATCTTCTTCCCTTCATTTCTTGTGTTGTAACCGAATCAGCTGTTTTTGTGAATGTATTTAACTGATGAACATTATTAATTTGCGTCTCCTCTCTCCCCAGCGCCTCCTGCACCGCCTATGCGGTTCCCCATGACTAGCCAGACTTGATGTCTGCTGGGCCGTGGTGAGACAGGCAAGGACACAAGGTAAACTACTTGTTGCCTTGTTTATTTGTCAATGATTACGTTCTTTTTACTGTCTGACATCTGATTTCCCTAAGGTTTGAGAGTAAAGTTGTTATTATTAACAGGACTCCACTTTCCGTGTACACAGTTGTTCTCTCTCTCTCTCTCTCTCTCTCTCTCTCTCTCTCTCTCACACTGAACATCCTCGCTGTGCCCTTCCTATGGTGTACTTCTCTCCGCATTGAAGTAGCGGGATATTTATTTGATGGTGCCTAGTGACTAGCCGAGTGTTGTACGTAGTGGCAGCAGAATGGAGGAGGACGAACGCAGATGGCGAGGATGACGCCGCCTCTGTGTCTGTCTGTCTGCGTGCTAGGCTGAGGCTGCTGGCTGGTAACGTCACATTGGCTGGAGAGGAAAATTCCGCCGTGATGACGATGCTTCAAGCCCTGCTGATGACACAAAGGAAGGAGCAGATGACAACAATAGTAGACCAGCAGCAGGCGATGAAAATGGACGACGAGCAGGCAGTACAAATGTGAACCCTGTGGCCTGAGACCGTGCTGTTGGGGAGGGAGTGGGTGGGGTTTGAAGAAGGGGGTTAAGGTAACAATAGAATTGTTTCAGAATACGTGATGCCCCGCTTGTATTGTTGTAATGATCGAATGGGTCGTTAAGTGTGCATTACTAACACTGTTTCAAAAGGCTTCATTTTAAACCTAAGTGTTTTTAAGGTGATTTATGGGTCATAGCCGCAAAAAGACAAGATTTTTATGGTATGAATTGGAGAAATATCCTTGAAAACACCGCTAATCATTTCTGTTGCCTTAAAAATGTCTCTTTCTTTAGACTTTAATTATAATTAAAAATTTGACTCTTTTTCAGACACACACACACACACACACACACACACACACACACATATATCTGTGCCAGTGCCAGTGCAACAGCCTTCCCGTGTCCTGATTGCCAGCAAGCCCTCCCTCCCTCCCCACCAAGGCCTCCCTACTGCGGCACTTCAGAATACACATTGGCGAGTCACCCTTCTTTCGTGCATATTGGGAGGCACTTTAAGGAACACGGTAATCTAGTTATTATTTTCTTTTTCTATGTTGTTGTTGTTGTTGTTGTTATTTGTAGTTTTCTTGAAAGTTGAATTTGATGTATTTCATTGTATTAAACTCCATTTCTCATGCGTGTGTGTTACCATTCCACTGTGTTTTGAAGTCTTCTAACGCACCTCTCTCTCTCTCTCTCTCTCTCTCTCTCTCTCTCTCTCTCTCTCTCTCTCTCTCTCTCTCTCTCTCTCTCTCTCTCTCTCTCTCTCTCTCCGATACACTTGGTATTGTTGCCGATAATAATAATAAAAATATATATGTATGAAAACCTTTCCATTTCATTCGCATCTCTTAGCAAACACAGAGAGGGAGAGGGGGATGGGACGGGAGTTAGGAGGGAACGAGAGAGGAGGGACAATGGGGGGGTTAAGGGGGGTCATGGAGGGGAAGGGGGGGAGCGGCCACGTACGCCTCCATTTTCTGTGGATGAGGATGGGGGAGGGGGTAGTTATTAAAACTCATTGTACTACATAACATACATACAGTATATACATAATTTTATACAAAAATGTCAATACATACACGTCTATACAAAGTGGACACCACACGCCAGTGGTGTGGCGAGATGTGGTGGTCGCCTCACCCAAGGAGAGGCAGCAGCATATCTCAGTCTTGTTTAGGTCACTCACACTTGCCCTTGACCCTGCCTTGACCTGACTTGGCCTCAGAATACAGCAGAAGGTGTGTAGTTTTGTATACCATACACTAAAACAATCCTAGCTTGGTAATTAAGAACAATTATATTTCAAAACCTGTCTGAAAGTGTTAATGTGGCGTGCTCGCTGCAGGAACTAAGCAGCATTTGTGGGATCATATAATTTCTCTCTTTGTCGTTTTCTTCTTTGTTGTCAGGAGTAATCCCAAGGATACAAACATAAAGAGATCACAATAACAAGATTAAGTGGCAGTTTTGGCAGCCTCAGCAGAAGACAACTAAAAGACAGGCGCGGCTTCCATTGTGATATTGGGCAGTTGGGTGTAAGGATATTATAATTATTAGAATTCTTGGTTGGGTGATTGAGTGTTGATATTCTACTGGAATTTTACTGCAAAATGTTATGTTGAGTAGTAGTAATAAGACAAATGAGTGTAAATATGGTAAGGAAAACCTGGGCTTGGTCAGGGACACTCTTTACTCTTACATTTCGACAGAATGCCTTCCTCAGAGAGGAAGACATTCTGCACTCACTCTCTGAGGAAGACATTCTGTCGAAACGTAAGAGTAAAAAGTGTCCCTGACTCAGCCCAAGTTTTTTTTACCATCTTTACACGCAAAATGTTATAATTTGTACAATGTGTGTTGGCGACAGGGCTTGTAGATGCATGATGATTGGTTGATAAGGTTGTGTTGCGTGCGTTACATTGGTAAGCAAAACGTTTCTGAATATGGCTCCTATGTAGACACACCAGACTATGTTGAAATATAACAATAATCAACACAGTCTCAGATGGTGGTGTGAGGAGTATGGTTTGAAGGTGGCGGGTGTATTCCTCCGCGCGTGAGGTGCGCGCGCCGCCCGCCTAGCACGCCCCACGCCTGCTGCTGCTGCTGCTGCTGCTGCCTCATCCCCACGCCACCCGCGCTGTTACGCCGCCTTGGATACCTATAACTCTGCCCTCAACAAGTACTGATTGTGTTGCTATACGCCGTGTAAGTGTCACAAGCAGTGTCGGTACAAGTGAACGGCAGGAAGGTGACAAACTCTGGGCGGAGTGGACGGTGTTATGTCTGACGGAGGTGAGTGGATGAATGTGTGTTTGAGTGAGTCCGGCGGGGAGTGGAGGCGCCATGACTGCCTCGCCCTTCCCTGCTGGCGTCCTCTCTCTCGGGCAGTTTTGGAAGGCACGCTATAAATGCAATGGTTCACACGTTGATATGAGTTTTTGTACTGTCCTTGAGAATTGAAGAGCAGTCTGTGCGTTGCCCGGAGATGTGAAACGTTCTGTACTGAGGGCGGGTTAAATATAGCGGTATCTTTATTCCATGTCTGACTCGTGTCGTAATGTTTGGAGAGTATGTGCAAACTCGTCAAGTTTTGCGTATGTGCGTTACAGCATTTAGGCCTGTTGGGTCACAGGGCCGAGGCTGTGTTCGTGATTGCAGTGTATAATTTCTTGTAAGTCCTCGGTGGTTGTTGGAATTACAAAATTCAAAATTAGTTAAGAGTGAGTGCAGATTTGTTCACCGTGACAAGTATGCCAAAACAACAAGATGCTTGAGGCGGGAGAGCGTGGGTTGTTCGTCGACCAAGGGAAGAGCGGGACCGCTGCTGTGCTGTGGCAAGTGGTGATGCAGGGAGCTGTGGAGCTGGAAGGTAGCCAGGTGCTCAACAAAAGTGCATGAGTTATTTTAGAATGGTATATGGGAAGATTGTTCTTGAACTTAGCCGTGCGCTTCGTTCGCTCGTATCGCAGAAGGAACCCAGCCGAACAAGGCAGCGTAGACCAAACATACGCCAGGAACGCATGGCATCCTTCACGAGAAAGAAGTCATGAGATTCAGATTTTATGGATTGGAAGGTGATATGATTGAGGTATTTAAATGGTCTAAAGGACTTAATGGCAGAATCTTTAGTAAATGTTTACAAAGAGGTTTGCCAAACATGGTTTGGGCCCTTAGACTTTTCAGGAACGGCAAAATTTGATATATTTTAGTTTAAGACCAACTAAACTAATGCAAACTTAACCTAACTCGGTTTTTCACACAATGCTTTGATTTTCACAAGCATCAACACTAGTCAGTAACAGTCAAATGCACAAGATGACTTTACAGATGTGAAGGACAGTGAGTATACTACCACGGTATCCGGTCATTTCGCCCACATGTCAGTTCGCCCACGCCAAAAGGTCGTTTCGCCCAAAGTTATTTCGCCCACTCTGTGAAGTCAGTTCGCCCACACCAAAAGGTCGTTTCGCCCACAGCATAGTATAAATACGAAACAAGACTACTAATAATAATACTGCTACCAGACGTTGCCAGGCATGTGAGCGGACAGACTCATCCCGAAAAAAAGAAAAGGACAGGTAGAAGTAGCATCCATTTCTACCTTTTGATAACCCTTCTGCACAAAGAGGCAAAGTTAATATGTTTTAGTTACATGCATTTTATATGAACCCTCGCTGTAATTTTTTTACTTTTAGAATTAAGACATAGAACTAACATTTTCCATACATTTTATTCATTGCATGATTCACTTAGGTTTTAATAGTTTTTAATACATGATTTCTGCACTGAATTGTACTTGTGGGCGAACTGACTTAACTTGTGGTTGAAATGACCGTAAACCACTACCACAAGCTACAGCTGTGTCATGTGCTACTAACAAGGACCAAGACCAATATTAAACACTAACCAGATCTCTATGGATAGTATGGTATATATATGTACAAAGTAATCATGATGAGAAGTGACAGTTGGTATTGGTGTACAGTACAAATGGGATAGGAATAGGTGGTTCTTCAATATGGTGCAAGATGATTGAGATAGACCTTTAATGTTTTTTTATATTTATTTATTTATTTTTTTTTTTTTAGTCAAATTTAGTTCTTATCTGGATGACATTTTCCTCTAACCCATGCTTGGATAAACTGACTGGTGGAAAACTGGAAGGTCTGCCCAATCACTGCACCAGCCTAACAAGAGCAATTAGTAACAAAACTAAGTCGATAAAGACGATGGCTGTAAAGTGCACTGGGAATTCAAATCATAAGATCAGGGAAAATGGGTGTAAAGCTAATGGCCCAGTGGATGTTACCCTTGCTCTGTTCCCCTCCTACATAAAAAGAAAAGTCACAAGTTAATTTGTATGTATTTGTTGGATAACTAGGAAACTATTAAAAAAAGATTGATTTAAGAGAAGATGTTAGGACAAGGATATATATATATATATATATATATATATATATATATATATATATATATATATATATATATATATATGTGTGTGTGTGTGTGTGTGTGTGTGTGTGTGTGTTTATATAGGAATACACACAATTCACTTGCTCATTGATAGGGTGAGCTCCTCTCTTCACGAATGACAATTGTCTGCCGAGTGACATGATGTGGTGAGTTGGAGATGGCATTGGCATCACGTTTACAATGATATGCAGTTGTAAAGATGACGCTGATGCCCTCTCCAGTTAAATACACTGTCACTCTATATAACATTTGTCATCTGTGAAGAAAGGGGCTTACCCCGTGAAGGAAGCAGTAAACTATGTAACTCGTAATTAAACAAACTTGTATATATTCTTTTTTATGTAAGAGGGGAGCTGGCCAAGGGCAACAAAACAAAAATGAAAAGCTGACTAATTACCAGTCCTCTGAAAGGGTAATAGAATTAGCCAAAAGGCAGGGAAAAAGGTCTTGAAACCTTCCTCTTAAATAGTGTCAAATCATAGGAAGTTGGAAATATAGAGGCAGGAAGGGAGTTACAGAGTTTACCAGAGAAAGGAATGAATGATTGAGAGGACTGGTTAACTTTTACATTAGAGAGTTAGACAGGGTAGGGATAAGAGAAGAAAAGTCTTGTGCAGTGAGGCCACAAGAGGACAGGAAGGATGCAGTTAGCATGAAAATAGCGATAGAAGATAGCAAGGGAAGCATTATTCCGGCGAAGAGAGAGGAGCTGAAGACGGTCAGGCAGAGAACAGGAGTTGATGAGATGAAAAGCTATTGTTTCCACCCTATCTAACAGCTATGTGAGTGGAACCCATCCCCCCCCCCCCTTACATGGACAAACAAGACCTTTGTACAGAGTTAGCAGTTGGGGGGATGAGAAAAACTGGTGGAGGTGACTTAGAACGACTAATGTCATAGAAGCTGTTTTAGCAAGAGATGGGATATGATGAGAAATTCACGCGTGTTTGTGTTACTTATTGTTTTGGTGGTGCAAAGGAACTTGCGTGTGATGTATGTTGGCCAGTTGATGAAATATTGCCTTTAAGTATAAAAAATACAATTTGTTTGGAATTTGGTCCTCACATGAATTGAAAAAATGTGTTGAACACTCATGTAAAAAGAGAGGTACCCTTAATCACTTTGCCGTGTTGGAGTGCTGAGGACTTCACCAGGAAAGGATTAATATCTTATGATTTCAGTTGGGCTCTTCCTGTCATAACGTCATATCCTGCCCAGTGCCCTGTCACCCATGCCTCTTAGACACACACACACGCACGCACACACACACACACACACACACACACACACACACACACACATTCTTGAGAAAAAGTTAGCTGTTTTTATGAAGTAAATGTAAGCAAGAAATATTTTTATATTTTCACTATTAAGTAAATGAATTTACAAAACCCTATTCTTGTATTGCAGAAGTTGATACCAAGCCAGTCAAAATGGGTGAAGGTGATGAAGAGACTGTTGTGAGGGTGAGGGGGCTGCCCTGGTCAGCCACTGTAGAGGATGTTCTCAAGTTCTTTGGTGAGTATGAAGTATGGTAATGTCATTGTATAATGAAGTTTTAAGGAGAATTAGAGTGGAACTTGGCTTAAAAAATTATATTAGAAGTATCAACATTTTTTACTAGTTGTACAATGTTTCTGTGTGTAAACAAGCTTTCCCATATGAAAGTTGGTATTGCAAAGAATAAATATTCATGATATTAATTATCTTTCCCAGATGGTGTAAATATTAAGGGTGGACGTGATGGCGTCCATTTGACACTGTCTCGAGAGGGTCGGCCCAGTGGGGAGGCATACATTGAAGTTGCGTCAGAGGAGGATGTTGCTTTAGCTGAGAAGAAACACAATCAACACATGGGCCGAAGATATATTGAAGGTACAGTTGCTCTCTCTCTCTCTCTCTCTCTCTCTCTCTCTCTCTCTCTCTCTCTCTCTCTCTCTCTCTCATTCACACACACAGTGTTTTGAAATAGTGAGAAATATAGTAAAAGCAATCTTATTAAAACTGCCTTATCTCTTGGGTGTGTGTTGCTCCAACATGCTTTATGTATTTGCAGTGTTCAAGGCCAAGAAGTCCGAGATGGAGTGGGTGGTGAAGAGGGCAGGGTTTGGTGCCTCGGGTGGGGAAGATGATGGTTGTGTACGCCTCAGAGGTCTGCCTTTTGGATGCTCAAAGGAAGAAATTGCTCAGTTCTTCTCCGGTAAGTTTTTATGCTGTTTTGTGAATAAAATGCTCTGATAAATCATTTGTCTGATAATAAAATATGAATTTTGAAATTGCTTTAAAAGATAATGTAAGCATTTTGTATAGTGTAGCTCATGAAACAAATTTTAGCAATTGGTCTAAACTAAAATATGATCTTATATGCCAAGTATCTAAAAGCTTGATTTTGTTTGAAAGTTCTTCATGGAAAGTGAACTAAGTTTACATGTTGAAAAGTGTAGAACCAGCTGGTATACAGTAGCACCTCACAGCTTAACCTCAGTGAAGCCCAGACTCTGTCAAAGTATAGTGCTGTGCAACCTTGAAAATCAATCATTGTCATCAATTAATGTAAAGTCTTTGATATTAATGTAAATTGTATTACTGTGTGGGATATTTATTTCTCATCTTGCTTATTGCAAATTGTTTGTTTAAACTTTGAATTAAAAAGTTTACTTCCTGATGTTGAATTAAAAAGTTTACTTCCTGATGGATCTCGCCTAAATATTTTCTGAAAACTATTGTCTTGATTTAGCATTTGATTATCAGTAGAAATAGATTTGAGTTTTAATTTGCTTCCATTTTATTGTGTGCATCTAAACTTAAATCTACGTCAAAGTTTAAAGTTTAACAGTGAAGGGTCTGGGCTTCTTGGTGGGAGACCAGAAGCACCAAAACTTACAGTCACCACAGGTGCTAACTCCTCTCTTGAGTTGTCAATTAACAACAAGAGCCTTTGTCTTGATCAGGATTTGCTGGTGTACATGTTGCCTGTTTGATGAGCCATCCTTGAAACCTTTAAAGATGAAATCAATTCTGAGGCTCGGTCATGTACGTTTCCTGGTGATGGACAAAAAAGCAATTTATTGTTCCAGTTTGAAGGGAAAAAAGTTCAATGTTGATTTTGATGAGGGGAACAGCATTTGACTGGGAGGTGCAAAGTATTTGTCCAGAAATTGTACTGAATTTTGAAAGAACGAGTAGTTGCTAGAATTTTTATGTTTATGGTTGTTTTAAATTGTTGTAGTAAAATAAGACCAAATAATACAGTGACCACACACTATTCTTAACATTATTCTCTTTCAACGTCGCTGGGTAGGGTTGGAGATAGTTCCGAACGGGATAGCTCTGCCTACCGACTACCAGGGGCGGCATACAGGGGAGGCATACGTTCAGTTTATAAACAAAGAGGTCGCAGAAAAGTCCCTTGAGAAGCATAAGGAAAAGATAGCGCACAGGTGGGAAGGCAACGCTACAGGTGGCACAGTGTTGCATTCAGGTTAAACAGTTGATGAAGGTACAGGACAAGGGGGAGGTCAGTCAAGTTTCAAGTGTCCCCAGCCTGCCAGTGCTTCTGTTGGTAATTGTGAAGCATGCAGTTTTTAGCATTGTCAAGCATGTTATTTTGAAGTGGCTTGTTCATTATGACAGCAGTAAGCAGGTGGAAGATACCTTGAAATTTGGCATACCCCTGCCATGCACCTTGGTGGGGCGTAGATGACTGACTACTGGTGGGGAGGAAGGGAGGAGGGAGGAATGGGAGGGTGCCACTTCCCAGGATAGTTTCCTTGCAATTGCTGACCACGGGTATGATTCCCATATTTGTCAATTCTAAACAACATCTGTAATGATTCAAGGTTTTAATATTGAGAGCAAGGAATATCCAGTGTTCCCTAGAGAATGGTACCCACTTTGGTTTCGTTTTGTCTTCTTTCTTTATTCTTTTTTTTTCTTTTTTTCTCTTTCTTCTGGCATGAGTAAGATATTAGTTTACTTGAAAAATCAAACCTCATTCCAAGGGTATCATTCTCCAATCCCCAAAACCAAACCCCAGTTACTTAAGGTTAATCAAATGCTGATGGAGGGAGGACCGTAAAGGGCGGGAATGGTTCATGGTTCCACATCCTGAGCAGTACTCCTGAAACAGCTTGTAGTGGGTAAGGGATCTAACATTTTGGTTCCAATGCCAGTGGGACTCTACAGTTGTTTTTCAAAATCTTTGCATGAAGGTAAGAAGTCCTGATGTGTAACTTAGTGTAACCAAGAAAGCATCTCTTCATGATTGTAGTCTATCCAAAAAAAGCTCTTCTTATGACTGCATTAGAGGCTTGATGTTGGATGTTGGAGTCCCAAGGTTCTTTTAAGTTGATTGTAAATTAGTATATAAGAAAAGTACAGAAGGGCTCAACAAAGTGATGGAGACTGATGGCAGCAGAGCAGCAGAAAACCCGTGGTGGGCGGGAGGGAAGGCGGTGAGTGAGGTAGGCAGAGGAGGCTGGGCGGTGGGCCTGGGCCGGGCCGGGCTGGGCTGGCTGGGCTGGCTGGGCTGGCCGGGAAGGAGCGGGAGGAGGCACTGGGCCGGGCCGGGACGCGGGCACGGGCTGGTGGGGCCGGGCCGGGCCGGGCCTAGGACTTGGACTTTCCACACTGGCGGTAACAGTTACAAACTTTTATAGACTGCAGTTTTTTGTCAGTACCTTAACCAAGTTGTGTACTTAGAACGTATCTTAAGTATTGAAGAAATATTTTGTGATATCAAATTTCATGTGCTGAGGGAGAGGAGCTGTGGCAGCAACTGAAAGTTGACTGTGAACATCATGCAATAAGAGTGAGATTCGTTGCTTCAGCTTTTAAAGGCAATAATGCATATGTGTATGTAGTCTTTGAATGCAGAATGATGATATATACATTATATAAATACTCGTCATGTAGAGTGTGACTAAGAGTGAAGCAGGGCTCCTCTAGGAAATGTGGGTATTGTGTTGATGAAGTTACTAATAATGTACTGAAGGGCTACCATGTGCTATCAGGAATTGGAATAAATGTTTGAATAATTAGTGTCATTGACCCAGTGCAAGCCAGTTAGCTTCAAATTTGATAAGATGAATTCATTAAATTTTCTGAGTAATTTTCGTAATGAGCCAACTTTCCAACAGGTACATTGAGATCTTCCGGAGTAACCTGGGTGAAGTGCGGGCTGCCATGAGCCCCAAGATGCGTGGTCCCGGAGGGCCCATGGGTGGCTACAACAGCAGACCTACTCCATATGACTCCAGAGATAGATTTGGAGGAATGAATCGGTACAGCTTGGGAGGTCGTGGACGGACCCGTAAGTTTTTGTGGTCTTGGCGGGTTTTCTCTCACATAGTACATGTCGTGCAGTGGATAGATAACAGCTAAGACTTGCTGTGTTAGTCATTAGCTCTGTGTCACATTCATTAATGTGCATCTATGTAATGTTTTAAAGTCTAATCTTGAATTTCATTTGAGTTGTGTAACTTTTGTAATTGATGGCTGCAACTTTGCAGAATTTGTATTAATGTATTGCAGATTTTGCTTCAGAGGGTGGTTACAATGACTACGATGATGGCCCTGGGTGGGGTGGCTCGGGAGGCTACAATGATGGCCCTGGCAGCTGGCTGAGTGGGCGGGGCGGAGGTCGAGGAGGTGGACCAGGTGGCCTCAAGGTAATTGATTGGGTTTTTGGAAGATTATGCAATCGTTCTTGCTCTTTAATGCAACAGAGCATTGGCATGACTGAGGCTTCATTCTCTAAGCTAATATTATGGGGATTATTTATTCTGTTCACTCACTTTATTGCCTCTTTGCTAACAACATCATAAAAAGCATCACAAAACCTAGTTACAGATGAATAGTCACTTAGCTGCACTTGACTGGGAATTGTGTGGACAGCCAAGGGTGTGTGATGGTCACTGGTGTTCTAAGCCAGTGGCTGGCTGTGTTACATAGTTATGACTTGAGCTGCCTTCAGATGTCTACTTGTTCTGATTTTGATGTTTTTGATAACTGGGAATTTAAATAAAGGAGAGAGACTGGTAGAGTAATGAGAAAAGACTGTTGGTGTGACAACAAGTGGGTGATTACTGAGCCAAGCAGGGAGATTGACTGCCTCCTTACCATGTTGAAAAACACATGCATTCTCCTCACTTGCACTTCCTCTTTTATTTACTTTGGTAACCAATACTTAGTTTGTATTAAACTACCTTAACTGCCCTGCACATTTTGTGTACTTCACTATACAAAAATAACAGATTGATATTGTGCATGATACAAATAGTAATATCCACAAGTATTAATTGAAATGTAAAGAATTATGCATTACTTATTTCAAGATGTAATTGTTGAAGCAACAAAAAGTAAGCTTTGTATGAAAAATCTTTCTCATTTGTTAATGTGAATTATGTCTGGTCTTTACAGGGTAATTTTGGTGGCCGAGGTGGGAACTGGAACAATGGAACTGGTCACTGTGTCCACATGAGAGGCCTGCCCTTCAGAGCAACAGAAATGGATATTGCTGATGTATGTTAGGTGTCTGAATGTTGACAGTACTTATTTTCAGTAAGAATGAAATCTTGAGATGGTTGAAATATGTGAAAATTAGTTTGTGAAGTGTGTATTTATAGTATAGGTGGAATTAAAAGACTTTGGTATGTAAAGGTTGCCACCAGAAAAATAAGTAAGCCAAAGGGACAGCCTATGAAGAGAGGATATGACATACAATACGGGAATGTTGTAGTGGAAGGGAAATGGAGACCACACTGTGTTGCCCCTTAAGAAAGTCTGGAGGGAGATGAGGTGTTGAATGCTGATTGAATTGTGTTTAACAATGTACCTGTCTCCTTGTAGTTCTTCCGGCCCCTGAATCCTGTCAACATCAACATAATAATGGACAGTTCAAACCGTCCCTCTGGAGAAGCAGACATCGAATTTGCCACACATGATGATGCTGTTAAGGCAATGAGCAAGGTATGCTGCATTCCTTGTTTGGAGAGATATCTTGATCATATATTGATTTTTACATTGTAACATCAATACATTTTTGTGTACAGGAAAGTTAGATGTTCAAACAAATGAACGTATAATGTTGGTATGACAAGTGATGTATTGTAATGACAGGTGTTAAATGGAATTAGCTTGGTGGTATTGTGTTTCTTCTCCCTCCTTCCAGGACAAAGCAAACATGCAACACCGATACATAGAGTTGTTCTTGAACTCTACTCCCGGTGGAAACATGGGAGGCCCAGGTGGACCCATGGGTGGACCCGTGGGTCCCATGGGTGGTCCTGGCTCCGGCAACTTCGGAGGAGGTGGTGGCGGCGGCAACTTCAGCAGTGGCAACATGGGCGGCGGGTTTGGTGGGGGCTATGTGGGGGGCAACCGAATGGGGGGAGGTAGGTACGTCGCATTCGCACCATTTACCGTAAGTAAGGGAGGGTAGCCAAAGGTGGAATACCTGTAGGGTGTAGGCGTACATGTTTGTCTTAGATTTGTGTCAGATGGGATGGAAGGGAGTTGGTTGGTGTTGGGTTCACTGGTGTGTGGTGGTGGTGGTTGCCTGAAATTGGAAGTCTGCTGTGGGAGCAGGGTGGTGTTAACATATTTCATTTGAGGCTTTGATAAATGGTCAGTTGTTCAAAGTTTTGATAATGTAGGCGGGAATAGTTATATTTTATTTGTCCTATTTCTCTTTTTTCTCTCAATTTCTTTTTAGTTACAAGTCGGAATTTACTTATTGCCAGTAGGTCCAATATCAGACAAAATAATGATCATTTTGGTCTTCTCTTAGTTTTGATCATCTTGTTTTGTCATTGTTTCATCATCATGACCATTGTCTGAGTCAAGTGTTCTGGGAAGGGTTATCATGTCAGGCTAGAGAGAGAGGAAGGGATCATGTCATCCTCATCATCATCATTAGCTCAATTCAAAAATTCAGACTACAGCTCCACTGAATAGAGAAATTGCTAAAGATTACATTAATTTGGAAGATTGTCTTTATGTTGCAACATAATTTAGACTGATTTAATCTATCTTTTGTGCAGCATTGATGTGATGATTGATATTTTATTCATTGACATTCTTTTGAATGTGATTTACTAATTTTGTTTGACATGTTTACATCAGAACTGCACATGTCACTGCTTTGTTGCTCTTGGCGCAGGTGATGTTAGGCGAGAGGCAACTGTCCCTGAAGAGGTATTACAACAGTGGTCTCTGTCTTTCCAGGTGGTAGTGGCTACGGTAACGGCGCTGGCGGTGGCGGCAGCGGCGGCTACAGCTCTCTGGATGACGGCCTGGGTTCAGGCATGGGGGGAGGCATGGGCAGCGGCATGGGGGGTGGAATTGGCGGCACCGGAATAGGCAGCTTGGGAAGCGGCCTGAGCAGTGGCCTTGGCAGCGGCCTGGGCAGCAGCCTTTCGGGTAGCCTCCGGGGCATGGGAAGTGGGCTGAGCAGTGGACTGGGGAGCTCCATGGGCAGTGGGAGCGGCGGCCTGGGCGGGGGTAATGGAGGGATGGGGGGAGGGGGCGGCGGTAACTTTGGATCAAGCTTCAACAACGGCTTCAACTCAAACAACGGCTACGGCCCCGGCGACCAAATGTCTGGCAGTAACTACAACAGCTTCTGCTAGAGAGAGGAATCTCGACCTGATTAGAAGATGCTTTGGACAGTAATTAAGTACGGTTCTACTTATACTCGATAGCAGTGCATTAAATTTTTGTGTGAAGATTTAAACTGTAAGAGTATTCTATTATTTCATTATATATTTTTTTTATATCTAGTGAACTTGCATCTTAATTGTGTAGTAATCATTTGTTGCCGGTTGGTGGGTAGCATGACAATAGTGGGCTGTAGTTGTTGGACAAGAAATAGGCACCATTTTTACTGTAAGGCCGCCAAGGGGCTAGGTCTGGCCCTGGTGGCTTGCTCGGAGCAATTTTGAGACTTGAAAATTGATGACATTCCATTTGAAGGAAGCAGTAAGATGATGGCAGGCGAAACTATACAAGTAATTGTACTGTTTAAGTATATAAATAAAGAAAAGAACTGATCATGTGTTTGATATGAACCTTGGGGCGATTAAGAATGCTTGGTACTGAAGAGAAAGAAAGGTTGCAACACTCGGTACGTGACGAATGTCTGGCTTTGTAAAGAAAGTGGTTGAGGGGACAGGTAGGAAATAGCACCTTCAAGGCCGTGGTGACCTATCCGGTGTGACGTCATTATCTCCTCTCCCACAATGCTCAGCGCCAGTGTCAGCCATGTTGGGTTTTCCCTGACGATGTGTGTGTGTGCTTAATCTCCATATTCTGGCGTCATCCTCCCTTCGCGTTGCTATTTTCTGCGTGATAACTGAAGCCGAGTGTGTTGTGATTCCTTCTGGTGAGGAAGGAGAGTGATAGCGCCACAGACTCACCACCATGAGCTTCCTTTTGTAAGTGTGTCAGGTTTGTTGTGGTTGATCAGCTGATCACTGAAAATGTATAAGGCGTTTTGCTTGTGGGGGAATTACGGGGCGTGGGGAGGAAAGCTGTGGCCAGCGGGTCCAAGCGTAATGGAAGGCTCAAGCTGCACAACACTAGGTAAGATTATTTACTCTGCATCAAAATTTTCCTTGTGGACAACATTGTCCCTCCTTGTGCCACTAGCGGCGCCCCTCCCACCTACTGCGCCCACACCTGCTGGCTGGTGAGTGGCGGGCGTGACGGCTTGGCCCTCGTGCCCAGCCTGTAAGTCACGGCACTGTCTGCAATCTTTGTGGTGCTCTGGACAGATGTATTGCTGGAAGGCCTAGTAGCACTGGCTAGGGGACGGGACGGCCAGGCCTAAGGTAGAGTCACTCTGGCCTTAGTCACTGGTCCTAGTTACTAGTCACAGTCACTCTGGTCCTAGTCCCTAGCCAGTCACTCTGGTCCTAGTCACTAGCTAGTCATTCTGGCCCTAGTCACTGGGCCAGTCACTCCCAGGGTGCACGCATGGGGTGGCAGGCAATCTGCCTTGCCCTTGGTAAGGTAGGGTCAGGTGTTGTGTGGTGTGGGGCAGTGTCTCACACATGCCAGTATCTGTCCTAAACACAGCTTTTCTCTGTTGCTGTGGTCCACCTGATTTCAAGTCCTCTTTGTACTTCTTGGAAAGTTGCCCAGAGGGAAATTTGAGAGAAATTTAAGGATTTCTTTAATGAGATATCAAGAGCAAATGTTGTGCTATTTACCACACTTAACACTTACATAGAGTTACATAAAGACACAGGCCAGAACATAATCATGCAGTCCTCAGAAGGTAATTTGAGTCATTTGTTGTGAAATACTTTCTGCAGTCCATTTAATCAATAGATTTTGATGATACTTGTATAAGTCATCTCACTCCGTAAAAGAGAATGAGGGTTATCTTTGGTAGTGTTGGTAGTAAATGGTAATGGTAAAAAACAATAATTGTAATAATGGTGAAGCTTTGTGATAACTTGAGAATGGGAGGTGAAAGGAAATGCAAGTTGTGGGGTGAGTTTATTCCAAACTAGTATTTTGGTATTGCTCTTTGATGAAAACTCAAGCCCTCCTGAAGCACTGGGAGGCAAGAGTGACAAAACTATTGCTGGCTACTTCCCCTCATCAGAATATAATGACATTTCATTGTTAGGTTTTGTTCAGTGGAATGCAGTGGTGCATCATGCCTGGCGAGGGGTGCTGGGGCAGGCATGGAGTGTATGGGTCATATCGATATGTTTTTGTTGGTATGGGGTGTTCGAATTACTTGTTAATTTGAAATGTAATTGTCATAGAGAAGTGTATTTTTTCTTACTTCTTTCTATGTTGCTCTCATACACTTAGCACTCCGAAATCCACACTAAAAAGATAAAGTAAAAGCAAACAAGCTTGTTAGTTATTGTAGCTATTGCTTATGTCAAACTTCAGAAAATAATCCTATCAGTTTCTTGTTATTTATTTATTTTCCTTTTTTTTTTTTTAGTAGTGACAATGCTTCTTGATTTCTTGACGGAAATAAGGCAACGAGTGAAGTAAATACATGCATGAAAAGTACATGTTATGTGGTCAGTTCTTCAATGTGTTTGTATGGCAAAGAATGTTGTTTTTTGAGTGTCTGAATTGAGTCTTGTAATTCATCAGCCATTTCAAGCGGCTTTCACATGAGCTCATCGAAGAAAAGTTCTTATGTTCTTCATTTTCTTTACAGGCAGCTTTGATAATCTTGGTATTGCATCTTGACTATTGGGTAATCTTGAGATAGTGAGCATTGGTGAGAGCCGTAACCATGTCTAGTGACGATTTTGATTACGAGGAGTAAGTACTAGTGTTATGTACAGTACATTGACCGTGTCTCTGGCTGGGCTGTCTAGTTTCCATTTTTGTCTGCTGCAGCGCCTCTAGGGTCTGATGGGCACTCACTCCTACTTGCAAAGAATCCCTGTAGTAAATCTGGCTGACTTGCAAGACTGGAAGAGTGAGGAGAGACAAGCATGCTGGTGGTGATGGTTTTCTCTTTAGGGAGAGAGAAGAAACAGTTAACTTGGAAAGGAGCACTTCTAGTTAAACATTTTTGCAATGAGGAATTTACAAGAATGTAAATATGAGGGTGTTGTAAAAAGAAAGATAATTGTATTGTTGCCTATAAATGTGATGCAGTATTTGTTTTTTAATTTTAAGTGTCGTTTTAAGTAGTTTAGCATGTTTTTGCTATATAAAGAACTGATATACATTATAGAAAAAAGTGGCAACCCCCTCATGCCAGTGGTGCTTGTTGGCTAGATGAGCACCACAGTTGATGGCTTTGACAATTACACGGGTTTGTGTGAGTGTCATCACCCGGCACTGCCACACCGACCTCTGACCCACAATAGGTCCTTGGGTGCTGATCTGGACCATGTCTGGTTGTCTATCTGTCTGTCTGCATTGTTCCATGTAGGGCATGATAAAAGCTGCCCAGACATTTGAAACACATGCACAATGGTTATATGTTGAAATGACACTCACAATTTTATGAATTTGGCACTGCATTTTACCATGCACCAGAAAACAAAGCTCGTAAGGAATGGAGAAACATTTGTAATAGCAATAAAAATGCTTTGCTGGGCTATGGGAGTGAACACTTTGTTTGGCTATGGGTAAAGCTTGCCTTCCCACACCTATAGACATCATAATATCTTCTTGTGATCATGACAGCACATGGCAGTTATCATTGGAGTTGTTACTGTAGTCACCAGAATTTCATGAACTCTAGTGTTGTTATATTTTAATTCAAGAAATTTATTTTTATTTAATTTTTTTTAGTTGATAATTTTGGTGATTTTGGATTTACCCAGTTTTTGTCCCACAGATAATTATATACTAATGTTGCACTTTGTAGGAAATATTTATCAATGTGAGGCTCGAAATTAATGTTTTTTCCTTCCTTGGCAGTGGGAGCCGGGCAAGCAAGACCTTCAAACCCAAGAAGCACATCCCAGAGGGCACCCATCAGTATGACTTGATGAAACATGCGGCCGCGACGCTTGGTTCTGGCAACCTGCGCTCGGCTGTAATGCTTCCTGAGGGGGAGGACCTCAATGAATGGGTTGCTGTCAACAGTAAGTGAAGGAGTGTTTAATATTATTGTTGTTTCTATGTATTGAGGAGGTTGTTGGATAGTAGTTTGATGTTTAATATTATAATTTGTCTTTATAATGTTCAAAACTTTACCATTATCTCGATATATGACAAATTTTTCTTTCAGCTGTGGACTTCTTCAACCAGATCAACATGCTGTATGGCACCATAACAGAGATGTGCACAGATGAGTCCTGCCCTGTGATGTCTGCTGGGCCCAAGTATGAGTACCATTGGGCTGATGGGCAGACTGTTAAAAAGCCCATCAAGTGCTCTGCCCCCAAGTATATTGACTACCTCATGACATGGGTGCAAGACCAGCTGGATGATGAGACCCTCTTCCCTTCTAAAATTGGTAAGGCAATAGTCTTGGTAGTGAGTGCACTTAGTATTGAATAGAGTGGAACCAACTTCATTTTGGTTCTTTGGACATTGCTAAACCCCCTCTGTGTTGTTGTCACTTAAACCCAAGAGTGACCTGACATGACCTTGGGGAGCAGGGAAGCCACAGGTCAAAGATGGCCTATATGCATTAGCCAAGTATGGCTTCTGTCAAGGTTGCTCTACTGGTGATCTTCTGGCTTTCCTCACTGAGTCTTGGTCATCCTCTTTTAGAGATTTTGGTGAATCTTTTTGCTGTTGCCTTAGATACTGTATATCAAAAGTTTTTGATAGTCTGTCAAAAAGCTTTGATCTCAAAACTGCCCTCATATGGTTTCTATCCTTTTCTCTGCAAGTATATCTCAAGTTTCCTCTCCAACTATTTTGTTGCTGCTGTGGTTGATGGCCACTGTTCTCTTAAATCGATTAACTTTGGTGTTCCTCAGGGTTCTGCCCTATCACCTACTCTCTTTCTACTTTTCATTAATGATAATCTTGCCCTATCCATTCCTATGCTGATGATACCACCCCTACACTTTCCAGAGACAACCAACCCTTATTATCAATATAAGGATTTTACTTTCTTATTTTATGCTTTTGAAAATTTGTCCGGTTAAAAATGGTATTTTTAATGTTTTTTTATATTTGTCTTGTAAAAGAAGGTAATGATTTACTGGTGCCTGACTTCCTGGTGGACCAGTACAGAGGACCTGGACAGGACTAGCAGAGTTGATGCTTGTCTTGTCCATTTTCCAATACAGTATATTGAATTTTGATTTTAATCGTCATTCTTTTTTTATTTGAATTGATTTAAATCACTTGATTTAAATAATTTAATATAAATCAAAACAACCCTGGTCAACCACCAAGGTATTAAGTTAGTTTGGTTCAACTGTAATGGGTAAAGGTTCACCCTAACCACAACACTGGAGGCAGAAAAGTTTCCTGAATCAGATAGTTACTTGGAGAAGAAGCAGTTTTAAGTATGAGATGTTCTTGGGATGAACAACACATTGGAAACAAAACATTTTTGTGCACCCTATATCTCCAATTAATAAATTATGACTAAGTGCAGTGAAAGAACCTTGCTGTTTCTTTTTGGATGTGGTAATACTAGGCAGCAGTAGGTGTTAATTAAAGACTGCATGAATTCTGTGTTTCCATGCATCTCTGCCCCTTTTTGTCTTCTCAACAACTTGCAAGCATGTTCATTTATGTTGTTTCTCTTTTTTAGGTGTACCATTCCCAAGAAACTTCCAGAGCAATGCCAAGACCATACTGAAGCGGCTCTTTAGGGTGTATGCACACATCTACCACCAGCACTTCTCTGAGGTGGTTCAGCTGGGGGAGGAAGCCCACCTAAACACCTCCTTCAAACATTTCATCTTCTTTGTCCAGGTATGTGAGAGCAAAGCAGTCTGGAGGTAACAAGTGCCCTGGTTGGAATTGAAGATGTCGGCTGTTTGAATATACAGTCTACGTGGAAAGTTAGGGCACACGCTACAAAAAAACCCAATAAATCACGTTGAAGCATGAAAACGAGTAAATAACACTCGCCCTAGTATCTCGTTGTGTTTCCTTTCCTTATCAACACCTCTTTCAGGCGTCTTGGGACACTATCTGCAAGCCTTTGCAGGTATTCTGGGGAGAAGCTTGCCCAAAGTTGCTGGATTGCAGTGATGTGCTTAGGGACGGATGATGTGTCAAGGTCACGTAGCTGACGTTTCATGAGTCCCCAGAGGTTCTCGATTGGATTTATATCCGGTGAATTTCCAGGCCAGTCCTTAAAATATGATATCTGGCAATCCTGTAACCACTGGGTGACAGACCTGGCTGTGTGTGCAGGTGCCCCGTCCTGCATAAACACGTTTGCACGTGTTTTCTCAAAAGCGTCAGGCAGAGCGTCACAAAGAAGCTCCAAGTACACAAACTGATTGACTTTTACGTTTTTTTCAAGCACTACCAATTCACCTACACCATGGTAACCAAAAGAACCCCATACCATCACCGAGTCAGGGTGTTTGACTGTCTTGACAGTGTACCGCGGGTCTAGCGGGTCTGAGTCTGGCCGACGGTACACCCTACTGTGACCACAACCACTCACTGTAAAAGTAGCCTCATCGCTCCAAAGCACTTTTCTCCACTCTTCAAGGGTCCAGACACTGTATTTCTTTGCAAAACTGATGCGTTTCTTCTTCTGGGCAACAGTTAGTAAGGGTTTTCGGCGTGGCCGAAAGCTGCGGTAGTCAAGCTTGTCATGCAGCAGTTGCTGCACTGATCTTAAAGACACTTTACCAAGGAGCCCAGGGTTAGTTTTCTTTATTTTCCGGGCCGTGAGTGTAGGATTGGCATTCACCTGCCTGGAAATGACCTTGCAGGTTCTTTCAAAAGTAAGTCTTGGTCGTCCAGGCTTACGTTTTGGAGTGGGCAACTTGTCCGACCCCTCCGCGACAAACTTTGAAATAAGCCGGTATACAGAACGCCGGTTCACTCCAGTTAAATTCACTATTTCACTCACTTTATGATTAGCATTGTATAAACCAATCACTGATCCAACATCTTTATGACTAGTAACCTTCCTGGACATTGTAAAGAGCCACAATCATTCAAAATAACACCGTAACTCGGACGGAAAATCTGTGCAAGCGATGTCAACACAGATAATATATCCTCCACTAACGAACCCCAGACAGACACTGAGTCATTATTGCTACTTGACAACTGTGGTCTAAACCTTCCTGATGCCGTTAGAATTGTGCCCTAACTTCCTGCACCCCGATTTAGCTCATTTTGAAGGGTAAAACAATTTGCGCAAAAAGTTAAGGCACAACCCAATTTGTGCCTTAACTTACCGCGTAGACTGTAGATACTTTTAAAATTTTCCTATCAACATCACTAAACAAGTAGTCATTGTTATTAATTTTGATGTATTTTTAACTCAAGTGTTCCACTCATATTGAGAGAGTACAGTTGCAATGTAAGCTTCATCACTTAGATAATTTCTTTCCGACTGGTGTTATGTGAAGTACCAATAAGTTAGACCTGCTGTACATTGCAAAAAAAAAAAAAAAAGATCTGTTTTTTATGGTGTAAAAGCAATTACCACTATGTTGATTCAAGGACCACTGTCACCATAGACTCAACACTAACTAGCCTCTACTTCAAAACCTTGGCCTTTTAAGATGCAAGCTCATTTTTATGTCTGTGTTCTGGAGAAAAGGTAAGCTATCAAATACAGTACAGTGTGGCTGCCTATAGCATGGTTGACTGGTTAGGCTCTGTTTAAGCATTGCTCTAAGTCAAAACTGCATTATTGGAGGCAAACTGTCAATACAAATGCTGGAATTCTAATTGTTTCTGACCACTTCCCCCAACTCTGCTTGTTGTCACTTTTTCCCTCTATTTTGTCGTAACTCTTTCAAAAAAGTAAATATCACATACCTAGATTTCAATACAAATTTTAAAAAACATAGAAAGAAGTTAAACTGGAAAAATGGAGAAATAAAGTGTTTCCAAAACTTGATGATAGACATTACTTGAGGATTCTGTGGCAGGGGTGGAGTGGGGGCAAGTTCTTTAGTGAGCATGCGATCGTCAGGGTTGCAATCAGACTCCAGTGTGGGTGGTGGAATTGCCAACGTATGTTTCTCCTCCGTGGGGGTGATCTCATTGCAGCATTGAGGAGGGCAAAGGTTTTCCTTCCACATGCAGCCTTCACCTTTGTAATGATCTCCTGGTCAAGGGACTGCACTAGAGCAGTGGTGTTAGGCCACCATGCAAGCTGCGGCCTGCCTGTCCTGCCCCAGCCATGCCCCACCATTCCTTGACCCGCTGCCAAGCTGACACCGCGCCATTAATGAAACCCCATCGCACTAGATAAAGTCAATGTTTGGAAGTGCTCAGTGTTAGATGGAAACCGCATTGTAAAATCCATTTTATAGGCAGCCCCTATTATAATCCCGAGTCATGTGTGGCTCCCTTGATGACTGACAATGCCATCACTACTGCACAACTGCAATTGGCTTTCAGGAACAAATCAGTTTTGAGAATTGAGGTTATACATTATTGCTTTAAGATTCTGTAATCTATGAGACCTTTATTCTCTGTAGGAATCACCTTTCTTATAATATAGTTTATGATCTAAGAGCTGTAGTACACTGTACTGAGTTGCAGGTATTTGATAGACTTATAAAAATAGCCAGAGAAATATGAACAAACCTGTGTTGATATACCAGGATGACATGTATTTTATAGAGGGTAACCAAGAAGAAATGAAAAGATTGTACCTTGTCTCACAACCTGTTTGTTGATTTCAGGAATTTCAATTGATAGAACGGAAGGAGCTGGCACCCCTTCAAGAGCTGATTGACAAACTAACTGCCAAGGATCGATGATTCTAAGTGAGAGAAGTATCTGTCTTGCTTGGAGGTTTGAGAGCATGGAATGAAGTAAGGTTGGAGAATAATGTGTGTTGTAAAAGAGTATTAATCTTTACTTCAGGAGTCGTTTTAAATATGAAGTGAGAGCTGCTTTCTGATTTCATTAGAATGAAAATTTTGTGCTGTAATGATTCATTATAACTAAGTATTAGAATTCACCAACCTTATAAAGGGAAAGGAATATATTCTGACGTGCCTCCGAGTAGCAAGGAAACGGTAGATAACAAGCCTGATATGTTTGTGGAGGTAGTAGGAGTATGTACGTAAATAATTAAAACAAGATGTTGAATTGATAACATGTTGTTGTCATATCTCTTATGATTAATGGAAATACTAGTTTGGGCAAGTAACCCTCCCTGCACATGGGAGTAAGTAACACTTACAGATGCCTTAACTCTGTGCATTTTCCCCATTTTTTGTTGCTGGCAAGTTGGGCCACGTGTAATACTTGAATGAAGAGAGGCCAAAGACAGCAAGCAATACCGTGGTGTGCTTGGTCTTACTAGCCAGTAAGCTTTATGTTTCAATTTTAAACATACTTGCTTCTGCATTCATTGGCTTTAGTTTTTTGAAGCTTTGTGGCAGACATAATTCATTGCTTCAAGTATGTAGTTGATGGGAATTGCACAGTATGAAGGTAGAGTATTGAGTAATCCATAGGAAGCTGTCATTTGCTTCATGGAAGTTCATCATCATACTACTGCACACATTGTTGTCATTGCTGCATTATTTTTTTATCTTTTTTTTCCAGAGCACTCATCTAGTATTATAATTTATTTCTTACCATTGA
Source organism: Callinectes sapidus (assembly GCA_020233015.1). Classification (NCBI taxonomy): domain Eukaryota; kingdom Metazoa; phylum Arthropoda; class Malacostraca; order Decapoda; family Portunidae; genus Callinectes; species Callinectes sapidus. The sequence goes on along the minus strand of JAHFWG010000683.1, from coordinate 27,961 downwards.
GGAATGATTTCAGGGGCTTAAATGTTGATATATACTGTCATACCACAAAGCTTTGTAGTTTCAGGTCATGTCACCATCTCAGCTACAGGCAGATTATTTTAGCACTTTATTCAATGTTTTAGCACTTTTCAGCCTTAAACCCTTCTCCTTCCCCTGCCAAAAGAGTAACACGATTCTGTTTAGTCATATAGCACCTTGCTAGCCAGCCATTGAATGAAAGCACCAAGTGGGATTTGTCCCTCACAGCATCAGGTGTGCACTTGTTTCTTGTACATTTTTCAACACTTGCACTTGGCAGTCTTCCACAGAATGTCAGATTAGAGAGAGTTTGTATGTGAACCTGTTGGCCATTACATTTTCCCAAGTGGATAGCATCATTTAAACAAGTGAGAGTTGAGGAGTTGTGAAGATGGCTATTGTGTGCGTGAGGCAACACTAAGTTCATGATGAAGCCGCAAACAGTGGAGTGTGTGCATGTGCTACCATCTTTATGGTCGGTGTATTATCAATGGGCAGAAGTGGTAATTGACAGTTGGACTCCTTGTATAACTTTAAGTTACTCAAATGTGATGGGTGATACAAGTAGAATGCAGCAGTTAACAGTGGTATGAAGCAACATTTCCATTAATGATATTATGTGCAGTAAGCTATTTTGGGGAAATTGAAAAATACATCTCATTTTCTTCAGTCAGGTATTAATGATATCAGTGTTTATTGTAAATTTTAAACCAGGCATTCCCAGTAAGTGCACTACATCAGGAACAACTGACTTGGGCAAAAATCTAAAGATAGATAAAAATTACTAGACCAATTATTTGGTGATGATATGATGATGCAGATTTTCCTTCATATAACGTAATTCAACAACTAACTAATATAACCACAGCACAAATCTTGCTGTGGTTACAAGTCAGTCTAAAGTTTTATCCAGATGTCTTCTGTGACAGTTAATTGCTGCTCTGTGTAGATTTGTATTACATTACTGTCACTTGAGGTATGTGAAGTCCATATTTTGATTGATTATTCATTCTTTACCAGAAATTCATCATGTAATATGTATTTTGGGGCAGTAAAGGTAGAAGGTGCCTTGAGGCAGACATGCCAATGTGCATCCACAATTAATCCACTATAAGTGAAATTCACTATTATTAGAGGGACAAAGGAGGCAGGGAATAGCAATTAGTCTCTTTATTAAGATTAATTTCTCAAAAGCCTTCTTTACACCTTTACAAAAAAAAAATGCTGTGAGGTTTTGTGTGTTTGTGAAAAGTAAAAGATGTTGAAAAGCTTGGAATTCAGTAATGGAATTCTGTGATAACTTTACTCCACAGTTCCTGCAAACAAAGCAGAGTAGAAAATGCAGATTCCTGCTAAAACTGAAGGCTGTCCAGGATATTTGCAGCATCTGCATTTTCCATTTTGTTGTATTTTCAGGTTGTGTAGATATTCTATATAGAATAAGTAATCTCTAGAATACTGTGACTAGATTCCAAGATTATTATAAGGTAGGAAAAAAAAACTACCAAAATGGATAATATACAAAGGTATGAATTAGTGTCATGTTTGCTGCTGCTGCAGTGTCTATTGAACTGAAAAAAGGCTTGATATTATTGATAGGCAAATGAAAAAACTTATTTCTAGTGATAGTTGATTGGAAAAGTCCATTATTTTTACCAAACTTGCATAAATTCTAGAGCCATTAATGTAAGGTTAATTTTGAAGATTCTTTGGTGCTTAAGTAAAGGTGAATTGCATTCACCTTTTTTTATTTATTATTTATTGTAAGGCAGTAGGAATACATTTCACATTTTTTAGTGTGTGGGTAAGAATTTGATTTGTGCATTGTTCACAGTCCACCTTGCTGGTGCAGGTGTGGGGCGTTTGGGTGGCCAGGTGGTGGCTAGGCTTTGGCTGGCAGGTCAATGTTAATTTGAAGTAAAAAGGTGGAATTTATATCAGTGACAAGCCAGTACTTGTAGAATCCAGTGTTTAGAAATATACTAATGCCACAACAGGCTTGTGATGTCTTAAGTTGTTGAGTAGTGGAGGATGTAGATAAATCTCTGGTTGACCCAGGAATACTTACTTTACCGTCTTCCTCAGAGAAATACAGTACAACAGAAAATTATGAAGTATATATACAATTTCTTGTGGTGTCAGACCATGGGAAGTCTGGCCACAGAGTGTCCTCACTGGTCCATCTCCCCCATTGCATGCCAGGGAGGCAAACCTTTCCTTGTGGCTGTTCTTCTTTGTTATGTATGCAGCATTGACAGTCCCCTCTCTCCTGCTCGGTCCCCAGTGTAAGATTGAAGCATTGCCCCAGTCTGGTGGGGAGTGATCTGTAATGCAAGTATGGCCTTACGTAAGCTGATGTACCTATAGCTTTACTACACAGGCTATGAAGTCATATGTGATGACGTAAAGGATTACTTACCATCAGACTGGGATGATGCCTCGGTCTTGCAGGGAGGACTGTGGAAGCTGTATACATAATGATGAGTAAAATGACCAACCGCAAGGAAGGGTCCATTCTTTTAGTGATGGGGGAGATATACAAATCAGGATGTTCCATTTCCAGACTTCCCGTGAGCTGAGACAACAAGAAATTGTACATATCCTGTGTTGTACTGTATTTCTGAGGAAACTTGTAGTCAGAAGATCAGAGAAGTATTCCTGGGTCAATCTGAGATTTGTCTACCACCTTCATTACTCAACTGTCCATATTGAGGAGAGGCTGTGGGAAGTGACTGTGGGTCCGTAAACATGCTGTGGGGGGACATCCTGTGGGGTCTGTGGAGAGAGAGAGAGAGAGAGAGAGAGAGAAAAAATTGAATTGATTTATAGTGTGTGTGTGTAATGATGGTAAGGAGAAACTTGGGCTGGGTCAGGGATCCTCTTTACTCCAACGTTTCGACAGAATTTCTTCTTCAGAGTGAGTGACAGACATGGAGAGAACAGCTGCTTATATTCACTCGTTGTGGATCACCTGTGTGGATGGAAAAGAAAGCTGGTGGAGGCTGCATACATTGCTACCTCCCTTGTCACCAACCATAGAGAGGGCTTTGTAAGCCTGTCTCATTCAGCAGCCAAACTCACACTAATGGACCAACCAGCGTGCTCCCCTGCCAGATGTCCACACAGGTGATCCACAGCGAGTGAATATAAGCAGCTGTTCTTTCCATGTCTGTCACTCACCCTGAAGAAGACATTCTGTCAAAACATTAAGAGTATCCCTGACCCAACCCAAGTTTCTCCTTACCATCTTTACACTTATTTGTCTTACTACTACTCAACATTGTGTGTGTGTGTGTGTGTGTGTGTGTGTGTGTGTGTGTGTGTGTGTGTGTGTGTGTGTGTGTGTGTGTGTGTGTGTGTGTGCGCGCACGTGCGTGTGTGTACTTGGGGTGGAAGAGTTGATTGGTGGGTTGTGGGGACCTTTCAGCTTCACCTGGCAGGCTGGACTCGCCGGACTGAGTCAAGGCTTTTGGGGGTGACTGGGGTCTGTGGAGAAGGAAAATTGTTGTGCATTTTTTTTAGCTTTCTTTGTAATATGGTTGTTATTTATTACATTTTACCCTATCTATCTAGTTCTATCTTGCAACTTGTATTCCTTTCCTAGCCTTTCCTCATTGTGTGCTGAGTATCTCCCCAGTGGACACTCTCCTTCCAATGTACTTCTACATTTACTACACGAATTCCTTAAACCCTGAACTCATCCACTCCTAAGGAGAAAGAACAGTCCCAACTGTGCCAGTGTGCAAAGATCGGTCAGAGCAAGTTAATCCAGCACAAGTACTATGTAACAACAATTCTGACTGTGGTCAGCATACAATATAGGTTGCTTGCACAAATGCCACTACTTTTGTTCAAATTACTTCAAAACACACATGCACATACAAAGAAATGTAACAAAAATTATGCCAGTCCATAATGTGCTACATAATGTATACCTTAAGAATATTTACTCCCACCTGAGTTCTGCCAAATTTTGATTTCATGGAAAATGACGTCCTTACACTTTACTGATTGATGGTGTACTTGTATTAAGAGTCTGATCTGAGTGAGTTCAGAACATGTTTGCTGTGATAGTGTATAGGAAGCAGCAGTGATGGTTGCAATTGCCAGCTGAAGATACTACTTTATAGATGCCAATGGGAAAGAGCAGTGTTTTCTGATCCCTTTGATTATTTTACAGCATTTTATGCTTCATTCTGTAGCCAACCATCTACTGATGTTGAACAGTCATGAAGTAGCTCTGTTAAAGCCCATGAGTGACAAGAATCACTCTTGTATCTAATGGTCTGTCATGGAAGATTTTTCTTCTTTCTGAAGCGTGACGAAGCCTAGGTTAACACTTCTCAATGGTACTTAGGCTGGAAATTGATTATACCAAAAATTATTTTAAGTAACAAATGTTTTGCTTTAAAATAAATTTCTACAATACTTCAAGTCTTCCCATTACCTTTTCAAAAGCCTGCTTGTTTTTATAGGAACAATTTCCAGCAATGGAAAGAGAATTTGTGATGCTTTTCCTTCTTAAGGCAATGATACCAACACTTCATATCTCTTCACACAGTCCCATAGTGTGTTGTCCCTTCCCTTCTGAATGGTGCATTGCTATGAGGATGTGTTCAAGAATGACAGGAGTACAGAGTGATATGAGAAGGGAACACAAGCTATGGATGGTGGGGTGACATCAGCAGTGCAACTGGCTGCTGTATAGGAAACCACATCTAGTGATGTATCTCTACCAAGTTATTTGATACTCCTCCTGCCACAATTCTAGAAATCTGTTACCCCAAAACTAATTCATTTTCATGCCTTCACATAACCATGTTAAGTAATAGATAAGTCTTTTGAAGGTTTTGCCATGTGCAGGCGTACCACTACCTCACTTATTACTTGAAGTACAGATAAGAGCAGGCTGTGTTTAGTTTATCATTTGATATATATCTATGTTCCAAATTGGAAAATTTGTAATACTTCATATCCTATGGATATGTAAGTAATATAACAAAAGAATAAAAAATATGTAGGAAACTTAGGTGAAAAAATTGTATTATACAACAAATCTACAAAGAATGGTTTTATACCAAATAACTTCTATTCTTTCAAAATGATTGATTGATTGATAAGGGAAGAAATGCTGGAAGTGAGTTTCCACTTAATGAAGAGGATATAAACTCTCAATATTTTCTTACCTTACTCATAGGTTGCTTTACAAGTTTTCTAAAGAAGTGTTCATAGATTTCTTTCTGTCTTCAATATACAAGAGTGGCACCTTGAACAGAAGCTGGCCTGGTGGTGTCCTTAAACTGCCTTGATGCTTGTCCTGCCTTCAACTTCAATCATGTATGGCAGGAAAATGTTCCCACATGTCTTGGCAATTAATGGTCCAGCATTTTTTCTTGGTTGCTTGGAAGGGACTGCATTTACATAGTCTTGTTTGAGGTTTCTACCATCTTTGTACTTGTAGACTGAAACAAGAATACAATAGAATTACTAATCATTGTATAAATGCATGATACAGTAAATTTACAAATCATTGTACAGTACCACTGTGCCCATCTAACCTTAGAATAAAAGTAAAGTTTGTAATTTCTCCTGTCAAAAGTATGACCTATTTCAGTACTCATGTTTTTACTTGTTCCATATGATGATGCCTCGTAATTTCTTGCACTAACTGCCCTCTTGCATGAAAGTGAGGTACACAATGGAATGCTGACACATGGCGCTGCTCTCCTAAGACGCATGGTCTATGATATGAAGGTATACTACTGGGCTACATTAGTCTCGGGTACAGCACTTACACCAATGAATGGTTTAACACTGCTACTGGTGTTGTATGGATGCCACATAGCCTAAAAGATTAAGGTTTAGTGGGTTTTGTGAATGCTAAACGATGAAATGAGATTCATAATAATAATACCTAATGGAAACGATGTAAATCAATTTGCATGGATACAACTGGCCAGCTGATGCCTTGACCCACCTGCCAGCCAATACCACTCATGCAGGCACAGCACTTGGAAGGAATGGGGGAGGGGATCCTTCACTCATTCTGTCTGCCTGTGGGGGGGGGGGAAAGATATCATTTGTTTCAGCAAACATTGAACTCTTTAATTGGCATTTTTTTTCTATACATATTCAGCATATCAGTTTAAACTTATTAGAATTTTGAAAAGAGAATGTAGGAAACCAAATGATTGTGTGTATATTGTAGGCTAAAGAATAATACGCTACTTGTTCACTCACTCATGCCGGCAATGAAAGTGAGAGGCAAGAGCTTATAAATAGGGAAGGTCTGTATCGTATTAGAAAGTAAGCGTTATAGGACTTCTTAGTAAACAATGCTTTTATAGGACTAATTAAAAATGGATTCCACAATGGAATGAGAGATCCCTCCTAGTAACCCAGCAGTAATAGGAATGTTCTTTCCAAACATGGAGACAGAGACAGAGAGAGAGAAATCATGTGCTTGATTTAGAGTATTGAATTCATGATTTGCCAAGGAGATTAAATTAATCTTATGTACACTTTACTGAGAAAATCCTTTGAATTCTAAAGAAATAGCATGACTTGTCCTTGTAATGTTGAAGGTGATGATCAGACACTCCACTATTATGGAAGCTCACACACCAAGGGTACTGTACTGTCATTTAAACCACTTGTCAGGTATAAAGCAGGCTGTTATGCATTTCATGAACACTTGCATTATTGTTTCATAGTGTGTGAAGACACTTTTCCTTCATTGTGTAGTACATACTTATTGCTGTAATTGAGTCATCTGGTGGTGGTGGTGGTGGGTGTGGTGGCTTCCATCACTCCATACCAACATCCATATTCCAAAAGACTACAAATTCTGGCAACAAAAGTCATATATTTTTTTTTCACACAGACAATATTCACTGAGGTGAGACCAATAACCTTAACCTGTCAAAGAACTGTGTGAAGTTATGTAATTATTTTTTTTATTTGTAGATATTTGCTTAGCCAAGAGCTGTGATGAGCTGAGAGCTTGTTGGGCTTCACATATTTTGTCTTATGATTGTTGATTCCAGTGTTGGTAAGTTGTTTAGCTTGATTCTGTTTTGTGTAGATGGAACAAATGAGGCTGAGGAATCTGAGGTCAGCTGTGGGCTGTGGATGCTACACAGTGGCAGTGAAATTCAGTTGCAGCTTGACATTTTCTTGTGAGTCTCCATTGATATAAGTACATTATGTTATACCTGAATCTCTGAATGCAAGAGAAAGGTTTATATTGTAAAATTTTATTTATGTCAGCATGTTTATTCACAAAATGCAACACCATACACATTCATTCATAATATGTATAAGTGTTTCTTTGTCACTGGAGTATCAATTGGATTCCCTTTATGTAAATATTTGAAAATAGATTTTAGCAAACATGTATTTTTTGTTATAGCTTTGCAGTCCATAACTGTGAAGAATCCAAGTTTATGTACTTTATGAATTAAAAGATAAGTACTATAGGGGAAGTTTTAGTTTCTGATGCCAATGGACACCACACCAAAGACTGAGGTGACACTTAACTTCCTTCACTACAGTTGCTCCAAATCTCTCGTGTGAACACAGCCAAGTTTACTACGTATTTCTACTGAACGAAGTTTTACAATTTCAATTTCAATAAGTACTCTTGATCTCTATACTGAGCTTGGGACCTGATATTGGCGTCAGTTCAGCACACTAGACCTTTACAGTTACTGTTCTGTATGTGGCAGTGTTGCCTCAAGTTCCTATGAAAGGCACAACACATGAGGGTCAGATTCCAGTCAGTATGCAAAGTGTATAGTTAAATGTAACTAATTAATACCCAATGTAATAATCACTAAAATTGATATTTTATGAACCTGGAGTCATGTATTTCAGTTTCAATAAATATTTTTATCTTAGTTGGTAGAGTTTCTTCTCTGGCCTGTGTACCACTGTATGTGTTTGTCAAGTGATGAGGTAGTGTGTGTGTGTGTGTGTGTGTGTGTGCGCGCGCGCACACTACGTCCTAGCTGGAACAATATCCTCCTCCTCCCCCGCCTCTCTCTCTCTCTCTCTTGGAGGGACCACTGTGACAATGTACGTATTTTTAGATAGTTAATACTACATATTTATTTCGGGATTCATTGTCAGAACGGTGTGGAACAATTAACATAGAAGAGTGGTGGAACTATTCACCAGCAATACAAACCCACGAAATATTTACCCTGATAAAATCTTAGAGTGTGCTTTGTGTACGTAGCCATTAGCAACATCGAAATCACAGGCGAACAACCATTGCAGTCATCAGCATATCACGAGGAATTTTAAGCCTCACAGCTTTATTTTTATTTATTTATTTATTTTTTGGTCATCACCCTGACTTGGGTATTAGGCCATGGTTAAATAAAGACAAAAATATGTACACATAGATTTCTAGTTTTTTTTTTTAGTTATTTTTGTATATTTTTATCTTTGTTTTAATTTTTTTGTTTATTTATTCTTTTTTTACTTTTTATTTTTTATTTTTGTTCTTAACATGCACAAAATTACATAGCTTGAACTACCACTATGCGTGTGCGTGTGTGTGGGAGGGGAGGAGGGGGGCGGTACGGCTGATGAGAAGGTAATATAGTTAGTGCTCTGCTTTAAACTACCACACGTATGAGTGTGTGTGGGGAGGGGGGGGTGACACTGGTCAAATTCTTATAACAAGTCATTAACTCAATACTACGTGTGTGTGTGTGTGTGTGTGTGTGTGTGTGTGTGTGTGTGTGTGTGTGAGAGAGAGAGAGAGAGAGAGAGAGAGAGAGAGAGAGAGAGAGAGAGAGAGAGAGAGAGAGAGAGAGCGCCATATCTCAGGACACCACCAGCCTGTGGGGAGAGAATTCAGGGCCTGCCAAAATGTGCCGTGGGTGAGGGAGGGGCTTGTACTTCTAGCGATCGTGAACGAAGTATACCAATGCACCAACCAACAAACCTAGCCTAATCAACATAAACAATCAACCATCAACTGTCGTAACAAGCGAATAACCCACAACTACTAACACAACGGCCCAACAACCCTCAGCTATCGACGCAACAGCCAAATTACCTTTAACTATCAACGCAACAGCCAAATAACCCTTAACTATCAACTATTAACACAACACCCAAACAACCTTTAGCTATCAACAAAACCAGCGAACGACCCTCACCTACCAGCAACCTTCCACTATCAACACAAGCGAACGACCCTTAACTACCAACACAACTACCATGCAATCTTCCGAAAATCTTATCAAAACTGATATTGATGACGATGAAGCCAAATTCAATACAATGATATAAAAACAAACTTTAACTTTGTTAAAAGAGATCGCCACATCTATTACTCGTATCCCCAGCTTGCCAAATGCCACGTCACTCGTCTTTACCTTACTACCTTCTGTCTGTCACTTCCTCTCCCAGTACTATGGAAAATAACATTAATTTAAACAACAGATAGGATCTCTTGACAACTTACCTGACGAATTCAGTGCTGTGGAGCGACCTTGTAGCACTTCACCCTCGATGGCTGGAGACTGACTGACCGTGACCGGTTCCGTCTGGTACAGCTACCTACCACACGAGAACTACTGCGCAGGTCTCGGAATGCTGTGTTGCGCAGGGCACCTTAGCCATTAGTGATTGATACATGTAACTCTACTGCATCATAAGTAAACACTTAGTTCATCAAATAATACTGTGGAACCAATCACTTATACTGCATGGTGGTTGTATATTTGGTTCATCAACTATGACTCTCTCTCCCTCAACACCTCAAAGTAACTGCCCAGATTTAGCGCTCTCCCGTTAACCCTAGTGGTGCCATATGACCTAAGCTGTTGCGGCACCTAATGGAATCATTTCCATTCAATGTAACTGACTTTTGCATCATAATAAGTCACGAAGATGCAGACAAATATCATCTTCATCATCATCGTCATCTATGTACTTCACTCACCAGATAATGATAGCAGGGAGTGTTCCACCTTCCCACGAGAACGAAGGCCAGACAAGCAGACCATCCCACATCGCTGGTATAGTAACATTTCCTTCCTTTGGCGCATTACCTTGTCATCAGATGGGAATCAAGTGTGTCATAATGTTTCTAAGTCTTAATCTGCACCAGCACTTTGAATAGGCTGTAATGGAAGTGCTTTTAGCAGTGCTTTTAGGCTTCTCGTGGTAAATTTCATAAGTTTCAATATATCCTCTATATGTTGCGGCGTCTTTATCTGCAACAGTACTCCGAACAGGCACCTGGTTTTATAAGAGCGTTTTCAGGATTCTCACGGTAAAATAGATCAGAATTCTACAGAGAGAGAGAGAGAGAGAGAGAGAGAGAGAGAGAGAGAGAGAGAGAGAGAGAGAGAGAGAGAGAGAGAGAGAGAGAGAGAGAGAGAGAGAATGCCTGAGAACCCGTATAATACAACCTGCACTGCCTTTGATAACACTTCCTATAGCAGCCCCAAGTGCTTCAGAACACATGCAGGGCACAGAAGTGACGGAGGAGACGGTAAGGAAACCAAAGTTACTTGTTTCATTTATATTATTTCAAAAAATAGGAAAAGTGGGAACAGGAGTTGAGACAGGCGGTTATAACGTGATCCCTACGGCCCATGGGGGTGACGCGGGGCAGAGGAGGCGCGGGTGTCTTGCTGGAGGGCCTCGGGGGTGTTTCATAGACAGTACCCACCCTTCACCCACACAACACACAGCTAGACGGCAAAGTAGCTGTGGTGGTGGTAGTGGTGGTAGTGGTAGAAGCAGTAGCAGTAATAGTAATAGAAGAAGTATAAAGAAGTGTAGGAAGGCTGAAAAGTATTGCCACTCCCTGACATAAGGGGAGACGGCGAAAGAGTAGCAGGAGGAGGAGGAGGAGGAGGAGGAGGAGATGGGATTGTCTTTTTAGTGAAATGAAAGAAGAGTTACACTTGGAAGGGGAAGAGACAACCCCAGAGGTTACCCAGGCCCAGCGTTTCCCAATTAAAAAAAATAATTATAATAATTATAATAATAATCATAATAATCATAATAATAATAAGTTCAGGTTCCATCAGCGGCTACAAAATGACTCTGATATCACAAGGGCGGTGTTGGAGGGGCGTCGGCGATGGCAGCATGTTACAATGAGGCCCACTTCTACAGGGAGGGCGGGGGTGGGGGTAGTGAGAGGGTGGGGTGGGTGGTGAGAGGGCAGTCTGGGTAACAGGGAGTGAAAACATGAAGAGTTTACTCATGGTGAGGGAGGGTGCGTTAGGGGCAGGTTGGAGGTGAGGGGGAAGAGGGAGGGGGGAAGGGTACAGTCATTGTACATAACCACTCGTAAGAGTAGAGACTTTATTCTTCTACAAGTACACGTGTTCTCTCAATATATGATTTTTTTGCATTATACTCTATCAGTGCACTCTACCATGACTCTTCAGGTCCAATGGTTGTGAAATCAGTGGCATTTGTCCTTCCTAACTCATCCAGATCAATAAAGAAACTGTCATATTTCCATCATTCTACGTGAGTGGAACCTTGGGTGGCCAGACGGCCGCTTAGTTTATATCAAAACACTTTCCATCCGTAAGATAAGTAAACATAACTCATTTTAAGACAACAAGAGAAATTTTTATTCAACACGTAGGCGTTAACAACGATAAGAACACTTATACACTCACTGGGGGAGACTCGTAAGGACTGAACACACCAAAACAGAAACAAGGTTCTGTAATCTTTGAAAAACTCTCAGCTGATATGGCGGCGCTAAGACACTTGGACCGTTCAGAGGAGTGAGGGAGAGAGTGGTGGTGCACAGGGTCGACAGGAGAGGCACACAAGTCTTTATTGGCTCTCAGGATTGTCAGCCTTGCGAGATGAAGCAACCGAAAACTTCTCATCCTCTCCACACTGAACAAGAAGGAAACTGGAGGGGAAACGGGCAGACAGACGCTGCCACCCACACAGCAGACAAAGCACAGGAAAAGTAGCGGTGAAAAATAACTCTTGTTTCACATTCTGCCGCACAAGATGACGCCAACACTCCGCGTCACCGGGATATTCACCAACAATATTTGAGGTTGAGAGAAAAATAAATTACTTTACCCACAATACATAATGATCTGAAGACATTAATAATAACTCGGGCGACAGGACCATGTATAATGTTCGAAGCGTCTCCAACTAGCATTAGACTATATATTAAACTATTATTTCTTAAAAACAGATGGTAACCCACATGTAAGGCTAGAATAGGTTGTGCTTGACTGGTAACATTAGTCGGTATGGGCACAGGCCAGTCTCAGACAGTCGGCGACCTGAACCTGCGTCAGGAACAAATGACTGGATTCAACATCAGGAACAGGAAGTGACTCAACGCCGGACTCGGCTCACTGAATTGACTCCAAACAGTGGCTGGGGCGCCGGCAGCCAGTTACTGCAACGACCCGTGACCCTTGTATAGATGTATGTACTAAATAATATTTATATATATTTATATATATCTATATAATATATTCAATAGAAAAGATATCTCTCTAAGCGGACGTCACAGTAGAGTATCAGGTGGAGGCTGCGGCAGGAAGAGCTGGGTAACGGCCGGGCCCTTTGCAGTAACCGCCGACCGCCTCTCCCTTAAACCTCTCACTCGCTAATGGAAAATTTACAAAACATTGTCTTCTCACAAATGTTTCTTTTTCTGCCCACACAAACTCTTAAACGAGACGGGGGTACATAAAATTCTCTCTCTCTTATTCTTAAAACTGATGCGAACGAGACACGCCTGAACCTGCTCCGGCCACGGCAGGTGAAGCAAAGCGAGTGAACTCTCTCCTTTGGAGGTGTTGCCGCCGAAAAGCTCGAGACGAAGGACAACGACAGAGCAAGACGACACGCGCAGCGCGGGCAGCCACGCACGCCGCGTACGGGACACAACAGGCTGCGGCCGCCCGCGGGGCTGTGCTCGCCTGTGCTGCGTGTGCACTTGCTATGTAAGAGTGTATGTCGTGTAAGTGTTTGTATGTATGTACATGTTTTTGTTGGCAGATTGATCATGAGAGTACGACCAGAAACACAAAACTGAGGACTAAAACAGAACCTTAACCCTGGGAGTGTGGTACGGAACCTTAACCCTGGGACTGTGGTACGGAACACACCAAGTGACTTCGCGGGACACGGACTTCCACTATCATATTATCATCCTTCCAATTGGGTTATGCTTAGAGTGCATTTCGCTCGGGTTGCCGAGGCAATTTCTACGGTGTCTTTGGACCCCACGCCGGGGTGGTTAGGGGCAGCGTGTGGGGATGGGTGGGGGTGGGGCGAGGGGAGGGGTGTTCGTGGCGGCTGTGTAGGTCTTATATCTTATCAATGCAGATCTATGGAACCTAATGGCGAGTGTCAACGTAAGATTAGCGAAACGGGAGGGAGGGAGGCAGAGGGAGGTAAGGGGGGGAGGGAGCCTGTCCCCGGGCCTTCCTCCGGTAGGGATGGGGAGGGGGAGGCAGGCACTGGGGAGAGGGCCGGTCCGCCGCTGACCTCCTGCCTCCCTCCCGCCTGGGTTGGAACCAGTGGACGTCACGTTGAAGATATTGTAAAACACTGAATATTTGACACGAAATGACACATAATACTGACTAAAAACAGAAAAAGGCAAAAACAGTGACCAGACGACGTTAAAATTGGGACACCGGATGATGTTTGGGGGCGATGAGGGAAGGAGGGCTGGAGTAGGAGAGGGGAGGGGCGTGTGCAGCCGTCATGAACAATAATGAAAATTCTGTAGGCGGGGCTAAGTCGGGCGCCGTGTTGAGGCTGCAGGTACTCAGGACTCTCACAGGAGCGAAAGATCAGCTGTAGCAGCTCGCTGGAGGACCTCACACACTCCTGGACTGAGCACACGCACACACACACACACACACACACACACACACACACACACACACACACACACACACACACAGGTCACATCACCACCGCAAGCGTTGTCCCCAGTAAATGCAAACAGCAGTCATGGTCAAGAACACCGACAGCAGTAATAGCCAGTGTCAGAGGGAGTGCACTGGCCCAAGTAAGCGGGACATTGACTGGTGGTAGAAATGAAGCTAATTATCTGGGAATCAAGAGATAATATGAAAAACAAGGTTAACTGATAGGAGTCGGTTGCAAAAACAAGTTAAATCTTACAAATGCATCACCATGAATCGAGTTTTGGTGACTGTGGTGACTGCCACGTGGGGGGTGAACAACTGCGGCGCTTTCTCCGGGAGGTGTGTGTGACCCTCGTGCGGGAAAGGGGAAGTAGAGTAGAGGACGAATAAGTGTCCGGGTCACGGCAGCGACACGGCGAGGCAGTCCGGGCGAGCGGGAGGGAGGCAGCAGCAGGGGGGCGGGAATAGGGAAGGAGCAGGGGATGGGGACAGGAATTGTGCGACGCGCGACTTCCAACGTATAAAAAATATCATTTCATCACACTCTAACCCTACACCTCACATACCTGTGCACGGAACAGGCTGACTTAGCGACTTCACGGAGCGAGAGGAAGAGTGAAGGATGAGGTGGAGGATGAACTACAAGAAAATGTGAAGCAATACAAAAGTAGTAGATGGATAACAACAGGTCAAAACTGCCACCAGATAACGACGCCAAGGACAGGAAGGATGAGGAGCGCGTAATTCACACTTACGCGTCACAACCCTGTCGGCGGTCGCCTTTTACTGCTGCTGCTGCTGCTGCTGCTACTGATGCTGCTGCTGCTCATGGCTGCCGGACTGAGCCGGGACAGGACCTACTGGTCGCGTCTTGTTGCGACTGGAGGAGCATAGAGCACTAACTACCTACAGGATTTTGTACAGTTACCTATGCAAAAGGTAAGGCCGACAATATTGTATATCAGACTAACCTACGTTGACTTAAGAGTAATTACAAAAATACGTAATCAAGCTTTACTGAGCTTAGACTATAAACAATATTATTTTTATAATTCATCCTTCAAAATCTTTCTTTCTCTTTTCAGTAAAATCACAGAATGACTAGTTTGTCAAGGCTTTGCGCCAAAATGACAAGTCTAACAGCCGCGTCGGCCTGCGTGCCGTGCGGTTACCTTCCACCTCGCTCTATGTACCAATTATCAGAAAATAACATAGTCTTCATGCTTCAAGAGTAACTCTGTGAACAAATCATGAGTACGTGTGCACGCGCCACCGCCTCCTCAGCACGCGAGCAACAGGAGCCCTCTGGTGGTGCCGCGAGGGTTCGGATCCTGACTGAGATTCGCTGCTGGAAACACCCGGAGGCTATCTGGGTTGATCATATTTTCTGATGGGCGGGCGTGTCGTAGAGACAACAGCGACCCGGGCGGGAGGACGAGGTCGCGGAGTTAGACATGGTATACAAAACCGCCTGTGGCTCCGGGGGCCAATGCACTCAGGCACAGAAAGGCCCTTCACCATCATCTGGAAGGTGACCGGGGAGGAGGGGCGGCAAAGGGGCAGCTCCTTGCACCCTTGCTAGTGAGATGAAGACTTAGGATCTTCGAAGGGTTCAGAAGGGGAGACTGGACACGAACATGTTCTCTATGAGCTGGGGAGCAGGCACCAAATCCTCCAATTTTAGGTAGAAGATCCGCTGAAGGCCTTGCACGGAGAGCGACCGGAGTTCCGGCAGCTTACCCAGGATCCGTGAGAAGTAGTGAGGCTTCTTCTGCGCCTCTGCGTTGTATGTCACGTGATCTCTGAGCGAGCTGATGATCTTCATCTGCAGCTGCTCCACCTTTTTGGTGTCCTTGAGTCCATGTCGCTCTGCAGGCAAATGAATCCACATTTCAGGAAAACAAACAAACAAATATTTTTTGCGGTTTTGCTTTCAAAACGCAAACTTTAATATAGAATGTAAGAGTTAAATAAAATTCTGATAATTGGGTAACAGTATATACCGATATTATCCATGAAATCCCATTGATTTGTTTGTGGCACAACAATTTGACTTGACTCACCTGTGATGATTGTCAGTGCTGAGAGGCAAGCGAATGCTGAGATATCCAGTTCCATTGTCTTAAGCGAGACAGAGAAGTCCAGGATGCCTTGCAGCCACTCGCCAAAAGAACGATCACACTGTGACCTGTGCAGGACTCGCCCGTTGTCAAACACAAACTTGGTGTCGTCTGGGTTACTCCTACAAAGAAGGAAAAGAACATTATATTTACTATCATGGAATTTGGCCATTTATAGTGAAAAGCAATGAATATTAAAGTGATCATCTTATGGTATTTGATAATGAAGTATAGTAAGTACTTACACGAGTCTGTAGGCAACTCTCAATACGAAGAGCTCGAGGGAGGCAGACTGGAAGAGGAGGTCCTGGTCCTCGCGGGCCAAGTCATGATAGCCGGGAATCTTTTCTGCGAAGTGTCGAATGACCTCGATGCTTGAGGTGAGGAGGGAGTAGAACTGCTGGATCCTCTCGGCCTCCGTGGAGGGGGATTCAGCACCGCTGGAAGGCTCGCGGTACTGGGAGTAGTCCAGGTTGGCGAGGTCAGGGGTGGTGTCCACGTGGGCGCGCACCAGGGCGGTGATGAGGGACACGGGGGGTGAGGGAGGAGACTCTTGTGGACTCTTGGGCTTGCTGGGCAGACGGCCGCGGCGGCCTTTCAAACTATCGGTTCTGACCACTTCCTTCACCATTCCGACCACCAAACACTTCTGGAAGCGGCAGAACTGACACCTGTTGCGGCGTCGCTTGTCCACAGGGCAGTTTTTGTCTGCAAGACAAACATACTTGGCATTTTTCTGGACGGTGCGCTTGAAGAATCCCTTGCAACCTTCACATGTACGGACCCCGTAATGTTGGCAGGCGGCTGTGTCGCCGCACACTGCGCACAGCTGCGCCGGGGACTGGGGCTTCTGTTCACTGGCTGGTCTGGCTGCAGAGCTCATGGGTGAAGGGTGGAGCCTCATGAGTGCTGGGTCAATATGCTCAACGGCTGTCTTGCGGCCAATGAAGGACACAGAAGGTGTGCTGGAGGTGGATGCAGCTCCCATCTCAGTGTAGTGGTGGGAAGTGGAGGGGCGGATGTACTGCTCATGAGGAAGGGGCTGCAGAGGGTCGTAGGTAGGACCAGCAGGGTAGAATTCTGCACCAAAGGCCTTGGTTGAAGTGGTGTAGGCGTGGGTGACGGGCACGGAGGGGCTGGGGTAGGGGGCGGGGCGCGAGTACACTTGTGACGGGTGAGGGTAAGCCTCGAATGACGGGGCTGGCTGCTGCTGCTGCTGTGAGAGTTGTTGCTGTTGTTGTGGTTGCTGCTGCTGTAGCTGTGGTTGCTGCTGGTGCTGCGGGGAGGCCTGGGTGAAGGCCTGGTGGGCTGGGGGTGGCTGTGGGTACTCCACAGGTCTGCCATCATCAGTCTTATTGAAAGTAAAAACTTCAGCGGAGCCGAGTGGTCTATATCTTGGGGAATAAGTCTCCTGGAAGCTGGGCAGGGCAGAAGCTCCTCCCTGGGCTGCTACTGAGACGGGCGTTGATGCAGCGTGGCCTGGAGATCTAGGCGGCGAGGCGCCAGTAGGTGGGTGGGTGATGACTGGCTTCAGGTCTTCCAGAGGCTGCGCTGGAAGCAAGTATTCTGCTTGGAAAATTTCGCTGCCGAAGGAGTCGTTGCCTCCCTCGCCATAGCTCTGGGTGGGAGTGGCCGTGAAGGCCGATCCTAGCTTGAAGTCATCACTGGTGGTTCCGCTGAGGGAGTCGTCGCCGAAGGAAGGAGAGAGGCTGTAGGACGCGGTCAGCGCCTCAGCCATACTCTGGTGGAGCAGTGACTGCTGTGGGGTGAGAAAAACACATATTAGTAAGACGGAACACACTTGTGAACCCATACACAAAACACTTATTTTTCCCCTGCACAGATACACACACACACACACACACACACACACACACACACACACACACACACACACACACACACACACACGCACACACACACACACACACACACACACACACACACACACACACACACACACTCCTACACAGATCATGCGTCATCATGCACTGACAAGAAGAGTCAGAATGAGAAAGAAGAGAACAGATGACAGTGTGTGCGAGCAAGAGCATACACGAGCAAGACTAATATGCGGCAGCAGCAGTAGCAGCAGCAGCAGTAGCAGCAACTGTCATGCAGTGTGCGGATGGGCATGAGGGACCCCAGCGGCCACGGCGTAACACGGGGCGCTGCGGCTGGTCGCCGGCTACACTGTGCCGCAGGACAGTGGGTGCGGGCGTGGTGGTGCGTACCGGCTCTGTCGACGGGACAACGCTGCTGCTGGTGCCCTCCTCAGGCCGCTCCTCCGAGCTGACCAGTGTGGCACTCGGGGGCGGCGAAGGAGCATCGCTTGTGAGCAGGACGGGCGTGACAGAGATGGGCGTGGAGGTGATGGAGGGGGGTAGGGTGGAGACCACCACGAGGGCCTGGGAGGTGGAGATGCTCAGGTTCACAGGGAGGAGAGTGGCCAGGGAGTGGGGTGGAGAGGGCGACCTGCTGGGTGGCTTGTCCTCCATGGCGGGGTGCGGGGGGGTGATGTTGGTGGGGCCGCAGTCCTCCAGTTCTCGACCCATCAGTGCTGGCGGTGGTCCGCCCCAGCACACCCACGTGGGTGGGTGGCGGGCGGCGGATCCCCAGAGCCACGCCCGCGGTAAACAGCTGCCTCAACACTCTGCTGCGTCGCCCGACTTCAAAAGGATTATTGATATGATGTGTGGAGCGTGGGGGCCGCGACCCTGCCGCCCCCACGCTCGGCACCACCTCCTCGAAGCTTGGGTTAAAATTGACTTTAATGACTCCCTCAGCAGCATGAGAAATACAGGAAAAATACTGTCACTGAGTCAAAACATGAAAAATTAACTTCTCATGAATTTAGTACATTACATTTGTCACAAACTATAATTGTTTCAAAGCATTTATGTCTCTTTGTGTTCTCTCAGTGGTGAACCAACACGAGGGAGAACTAAGGCGACAAGCGGCGTGGGTGCCTGAGCGATGCTTTCAATTGCTGCTACTGGCGGTCAGCGTGCTCCTGCCCCCCCCACCCCCATCCACTCTCTCTCTCTCTCTCTCTC